>OMLF01057856.1:0-22406 GCA_900302615.1 Holocentrus rufus | reverse complement strand
TTCATCAGACATTTGGCAATGCCTTTCACTGACTGTGGCTCATTTCTATAAATAAGAAACAATATACTCCATTGATTCAAATTAGTAATCAATTCATGGCTTGTTCCATATTGTGTAGCTGTGGTTAAATTGGCACAGCTGAATGCCTTACTTATAATAGTAAGGGGCTAAAGATTCATTCAATGTATCAAATCTAAATTGTGCCACCACTAAAGTAAATAAATAAAATGAATCACTGGGACTTTAGCTTTAACTGACATGCAATCATCAATATTATTGTGATGATTTAATCCAATACTATGCATTGCAGATATTTTTGTCAGCAAAACATCTTAGGATAGTCTCACATTATTGCACATGTTTAAGTTTATGGATATAAAATTTTTGAGGTAGAAAATTGTGAATTAAACTGCATCTCTGTAAAGCCAAAGATCCACATCCCTATTCAATATGTCCTCTATGGTGACATCTGGAGAGTGAAGGTCAGGCTGCAAGATATTCTGCAGGCATATTCAGGATTGTTCACTGACTGGGGATTTGGAGGAGCAGTGACGTTACCTTACTGGGGTCCACAGTGATGTGCCAGGAGCAGCTCTGGCCATCGCTGTAGCTGTTGGGGTAGTTCCAGCTGGTGAAGGTGCCTGACTCTCCAGAAAGTTCCTGAGGTCCGCCACACCCCGATTCCACACCTATAATAAATGTATGCAGAGGTGGAGACGACAGCGGAGAAAACATCATTCAGCAGCTACAGACTCCCTCTTTAAAGGTTCAGCTATATCCAATAATAGTAAGAGGACTACAACATCCAACTCAAGTGGTACTACTGTTACCTGGCCGAAATCTGGCATAAGCAGAGTCAGAGTCAAGTAAATTTAAATTAATACGCAAAAAAAGTACATTAAAAAGCTAGTCAATTACAGAAATGTGAATAAATGTAATTAGTTATTCTCTGCCTTTCCAATATCCTAGATATTATACTGTATGATATCAGTTTCATAGTGATACCACTGTAACTGCTGCTTAGACAAAGGCAGACAAAGCTTTCTCCACACCTCTCCCACAGTGTCATGAATTAATTTCTGGTCTGCTGCCTTCACGAAACTCAAAACCCACCTGCTCAACCAGACGATCCTACTACCCACTCCGTATTATTTCAAAGGCTGAGACTGATAAAAGGTGGTTTTACAGTGTCCTTTATTGTAATCCTGATGTGTATAAACAACACAGCAATTTAATGTAGAAATTATATCCAGCAGCCATGTTTACCATGTAATTCTCATGTTTAGAAGACACCTTATTGTTTATGCACTGCAAAATGAAAATCAACTGCAAAATGACCAGGAGATACCTTGGCAGCAGGGGTAGATCTAGAGAAATATTTATGGGGTGGTAAGAGGGTGGCATGGAGACTTTAAGGGGTGGCAAGCACTAAGGCTTCCCACATATACATACACACACATGCACACACACATCGTAAGTTTTGTGCGGCTAAGAGTTGCTGCACAGCACGCTGCCGGTGAGCTGCTGCCTGCAAGGACAGCTAGTGGCAGCTGGACGAAGTCAGTCTGTCAGCAACCTTTTTTTTTGGTCTTATGGCTCCTAGCATCACTCTGTGGCAAGACTGTTGGTTTCTTTCTTATTTTATGGGAATAAAATCTTCGCTGATTGTCTCCTAGATTGCCTAAATTAGCTTGCTTGCTATGACCATGAAATAAACACAAATCTGCCTTTGCCTTAACCTCATAATATCTGCATCAGTTTGTTAAACCTTTATCAGCCTTTATCTGAAAAGTAACCTTATTCCTTTGCTGTAGATTATCTGCCGTTATCTTTCTAAGCGCTGTCCCAAACCAAGTGGTGGGGAGTGGAAGTGGATCATAAAATCCTCTGAGTCTACATGCAGACTTATGACACTCCACAACCACTAAATGGAAGCAGAAGGAAACATCACACAAATTTAGCTTCCATCTTACTAATGTTACTTTGTCAAATATTGTTTCCTCATATCGCCTTTTAATGGCATTTTAAATATAATTTTGCGCAATGTTCACATGGCTTGCAGATTTTATAGACAAGCTAGCCATCCAGCATGGCACAGTGCTACCATCTCATGCTGCATTCACCTCCATTCAGACATCGAAGTTTTGATCTTGTAAATATCCAACCAGCCACATCATTTCATATATAACTTTTAAATTTAATTGCCCATAACTGGACTGGCAGCTGGGGTGGCAAGACCTTTTTAGGGTGGCAGCTGCCACCCCATGCCACCCCAGTAGATCCGCCCCTGCTTGGCAACAGCATTGATTATACAGTATGTCATCAGTAGCAACGTCAGGCTTTCCCTGGTGGATGTTGCAGCTTTGGCAGAGAGTGTTTGGAGCACAGCTGTGTTTAACAACAAAGCTCTGGAATATAATTTGTCATGCAGGCAGAATATTGCTGTCAACATTATCACATTGTTAACATTATTGCTCTGTTGTGTAAAACAAGCCATCTCGTTTTTGGGCAGGGTAATCCTTTTAATGCTTTTCATCATGATAGACTGCCCTTTTTCTCTTTCTTTTTTAATTTTTTTCCTTTTCTTTTTTCTTTTTTCTTTCTTTCTTTTTTTAACAATGAGAGGAAATTGATTACAGGGTGTTCATTCCACCAATTTACTACTTTCATGTAAATCCAAACAAGACACCCGCGCTTCCCTTCCCAAAAACAAAAACAGACAGTAGAAATTCCGAGTAGAAATTCTGTGAGATGTCTGCTTTCACAAAACAGTCATTTAAGAATAAAGATGTCATTTCCCCCCTGTAAGGCTAGAACGAATAATGGGTTTCTAAAGTCAAAAATGAAATAAGAGAGGGAGAACAACCAGAGAGAAGGAGAGTGGGCAATGCTGTATATATTATGTTAAACATGACTTGAGAGAGCGAGAGCATATGTAGGGCTGTCCCTCTGAGGAAGATTGATGACACATACATTATTACTGTGAAATAAGAAGGGACCACAGGGGTCAGGCACAAAAACAATGGAAAGAATACATTACTGTTTGCTTTGGGTTGCCAGTTCGTCTCTGCTCAATATTTTGATATTTGAGACTAGAAAAGGAAAAAAAAATGAGAGGACTAAAAATTAAATCTCATTGTGAATATGTCAGTATTACAGCTATTTGTCCAATATTTTTCATTGATCTTGGGAAATTGTTGACAAAAGGAACAAGTATAACTCATATTTTTTATATTGCCACAATTTATCATCTCTTTTGCGAAGTTGTTTTTCCTCTGTTGCTGTTCTGTCTCAGAGTGACTTTTACATTTTCTGATCCAAAGGACATAGAAAATCTGAAGTTGAAGGACACCTCAAATTTTAGAAGAAAAAAAAAACATTAAGCGTGCAGGAAGAAATAGTCTACATGGGGAAAAAAAGCTCCAAGGCTTTCAGTACTGGCACAGTGTCAAACACATTTAGCCAATCTGACATTTTGATGACCATTATTCTTTGAGACACTTTGTTTTCTCACAACTTTGTGCAGTCACATCTCACAGATTTCAATTCTTATGTTTTTTTGAATAAATTCTTCCTCTGCTAGATTTCAGTGCAGCTTTAAAAAAAAAAACCTGTGCAGAGCATTACTTGCCACCCAGTAAGATCATAATAAATCACCTTCTGCAGTCAATATGTAGTGGGAAACCCCTGACAGCAGCATTTGTCATTGGTCGAAATAGACTGCAGGTTCGATCAGACCACTTGCCTTTCACTGATGCTCGGCTGCTGATTTGGTGGCGAGCAAGCGCAGCTATCTGCAGCCCAATAGGATCTCACTTTGGCTCCCAGTGGACCTTCTATAGACATTCCTCACTATTCCTGCCTTGTCTTGTTGTGTTTCTCCACAGCTGTATATCTCTCCACCACACAGTGTATCTGGTGGCAGGGACATCACCTCATATCGCAAGAATAAGACACAGACACCTTAAGAATAGCTTTCCTCTGAGCTCTGAGCCAGTGTGTGTGTGTGTGCGTGTGCATCAGGAATATACACTCTACAAATACAGTATCTTTTAATGTAGATAAAGTGATATTCAAGAAATGTAATGGCTGACTCAACAAAAAATGTTAAGTCATATCTGATGTGGAAAGGTAAAGATAAAGTTTTGCCTTATTAAATGCTGGAAGACATTCAGCATTCACTTATGGGCGCTCTTTCAAGATATTTTGAATACATACCATGACTTTATGGATTGATTCTCTAGCTTCCTATCTTAGATAAGAGCTATGCACTTTACAGTGAGCAAATAGCTAAAAGAGAGATAAAGTAAGCATCAGCACAATATTTCTCAGTGCAAAGAGGGAAAACATCATTTTTAGAGCTATGAAATTTGTCTAACACTATAATAAAATTCCCTTGCGTATTAATCTTGGAGCAAGCAATATATTTTTATGTACAGACACTCACCACCTCCACTGGATGAAGAGTCATTTTTGTCAGTGAAGTAGACGACCATAAGTCCGATGCAGGCACCGGTCATGGCCACAAACAGTAGAATCAGGCACTTTTCCAGGGCCGTCAGACCTCTGGAGCGACGAGTCTCCTTCTCCACCTTCATGGTCCTCTCAGTGGTTGAGATGCACCAAAATGTGCCTTGTCCAACAATGTGCAAAGTTTTTATGAACGTAAGGAGAATGAGGGTACTTGAACTTTGACAGCACAGGTGTACCTTGAACTCCTCTGAATGTGGTGGACGGGCTAGCTGCATGTCAGCATGGGGGCAGTGAAGTGACTAAGCCATAAATCACACTGTATCAAGCTGATACTTTAATTAATATTGATACAGCTGTTGTTATAGTTAAAACCTCATTAGGATATCTTTCAGAAAGAAGGTGAAAAGGCAAATCTCTCACCCATTACCTAGAGACATTAGTTTTACATGTCAGATTTGATCATCAACACTCATGTTTATGCCTCCACACACACACACACACACACACACACACACACACCTACCTCTGTGCTTTTGCTTTATTTTGTTTAAGCTTTGTCTGGTGTGTTTCTAGTACATCAACATTTCCACAATTCACAAATCCAACTCTCTCAGCATCCAAAAATAAGTTATGAAGATTAACTGTGAGAAATATCAAGGTATCCTAATTGATTTGAATAAGTACACCTGGTGGGTATAAATAATGTATCCAAGTGCTAAAAAACTTAACTTTAGCACTGGATTTAATTTAAGAGGAATTTCTTGAGGGAATGCAGAGAAATGCTTCATCAGGGATCTTGAGAGATAATGAGTTTTAGTGGACAATAAATTATATGATGATATCTTTGGATCTTTTCTCATTTATATTTATTTATTTATTTATTTTTATCAGATTGCAGATTGCTTCACCGTTATGCTGGAAACATGGCCTTTGGTTTCATTGTCAAGCACGTGTTTTGTCATTAGTTTTAGGTGTGTGTCGAAAATGGGACTAGCACAAGTTCATTCAGCTATAATCAGCAATTTCCCTATCTTAAAACTCATTACTGATCGTGTTATTTATAGCTCCCCCATAAACAAAACAAACTCAGCACGAAAAAGGACAGTGAAATAAAATGAATGATAGGCCTGACCACAGATTATCTCTTGAGAGCAATTTCATCATAAGGTGATGTGTGCGCATTAGACTGACATGAGTATCGTGTTTAAAAAAGAAAGGACAACAATGTTTCATACTAAAGTGTGTTTTCTGATCACATCTATCCAGCTACTGTTCAACCCAAAATGGAATAGAAGATCAACTGAGAGCAATAGTATTTTCAATATGGAGTCCATAAGTATTATCAGCCATCAGTGAGGCTGTTGGGATGCAAAGTTCCCTTAAACATCGTGACCATTTTGAACAGTCACGGGATTTGGGAAACTCTAATTTGCATACCTATAAAACTACTGTTACTTCAACACATACATGAAGACTTCAAATAGACCTATCTGTTATGCTAGTTGGCAATTTCAGGAACAACAATCATGACAACTGTTTAATTTAGCAGCACATTTAGCTAGTTATGCTCCTTGCTAGCTACCTAGCTAGCTACTAGGTTACATTCTGGTAGCTAAAATGGGCCAAATATACTAAAAAGTGAACCTATATCAGGATTCTGGAGATCCAGTTTTCTCTAACATGTTTTCAAGTGGGTATTTTGTAGATGGAGAAACGAGTAAACTGTATAGCTCCCAGAGGTGTGTTATATTAATACCAGTGATAGTTTTAAGCTGTCATGCTAGCAAGAGTTGTTCCTCTGATTTTATTAACACCACTAAGCTCACCTTTGGGAGCTATACAGTGTACAGGCTCTACTCTGTGTGCTGTTTTCTGCCTGGTACCCGATGTCATATATGGATGTACATGCTTTTTGCTTTTTGTACAGTGGGGAATGTACTGGGCTATATTTGCTCTTACATGTAGCCTATTCAAAATGGCCTCCCAGCTAAAAAGGTCAACAGATTTCCAAGATGACAGATTGCTAAACTAAGAGAACTGAAATGCTCTGAGGTGTTGGTAGTTATGTTAAGCTGTAGACCTACAATATTTTTGAAAGGAAGGTCTGGCAAGCATAGTGTTGCCATTTGCAGAGATTCGTCGTCATCCCTAATTACTGCTCTCATTGCATACACCAGGTCTGCAGCCCCCATAAGAAGGGAATTAACTTCTAGTGCGATATTACACACAATGCAGGGTGATATGGATAACAAAGGCTCTGAGGTCAGGGGTAATGAGTTTCACAAGGAGGATGTTCATCTCAAGCTGAATCTCCTTATAATGAAGCTCGATGGGTTTTATCTAGGACCGGCTGGATTCAGTGCAGATATATTAGCAGCTGATACAGCGGTCTGTCCGAGATTGGCTTTCCCTTTAATACTTCATTTCTCTCTGAAGATAAAGACTTTCCTTTCATTTTTTTTTCTCCACTCTCTGAGAAAAAAGACGATGATGTAACAGAAGCTCCTTATCGCCCCATGGGGACATTGAAGATGACAGAATTATTTCTTAGGCAGCATATTGATATAACATAATGACAGAGGCCTAGCTCTCATATAAGACATTATCAATACATATTACTGAAGATTGTTCGATGATCTGTGTCTCACTGCTCTTAAGTACTACATTATGAAGCAGTTAGAGTACACCTCTACACAGTTCTAGCTACTTCACAATGTAATGAAGTGACATTTAGGCGATGAGAACAAAATCACAGAAATAATTAGTGGTATAATATCTGCCAAAAAGTAACATAACCTAATCCTGTGCTTTACCACTGCTTCACCAGTGCTTTACTCACTCAAAATGCAGAATATAAAAATGTGTGCATATCTGTGTGAACACAAGCACCTCTCTCTCTCTCGCTCTCTCTCTCTCTCTCTCTCTCTCTCTCTCTCTCTGTACTATCACCTTTTCAGTGTTAGGTTTGTTTTGGATCTTCTCTCTCCACCAGGGGACCTATGATTTATGGGCACATCTGTCAGCCATAATAAAGCAGTCTCTAATGAAGCCAGGGAAGGTGACCTGTATGTGTGTGTGTGGGTGTGGGTGTGGGTGTGTGTGGGTATGTCTGTATGTTTCTTGTGTGTTCTGAAATGTGTATCTGTGTGCATGTGTGACTCTGTAACAAAGGTTACGGGGACATGTACGTGAGTGGGATGGTAAGGTAATCAATGATAAGCTTTAAAACACTGGTTGCACACATGTATGCATATGTGTGTGTGTGTGTGTGTGTGTGCGTGCGCGTGTGTGTGCTTGGTGTGAGTATGTTTGCACTCACGTGTGTGCATTTGACAGAGACAGAGAGGGAAAAATTAAAACAGAGAGAGAGAGAGAGAGCGAGAGAGAGAGACATACACAACAAAATGGTCACTGTTACAGAAGAGGAAAAGGGTCGATATAGAAAAATGGAAATGACAGATAAAAGGACACACATGCACACACGAGCGCGCGCATGCATGCACGCACACACACACACACACACACACACACACACACACACAAAGCCTGCACTGCAAACAAATGTAGGCCACATATTCCACTGGGAATGGAGCGGCCATCAAGAGGACGAGCCTCACTTCTAGCTATCTAGCTATTACAATATGAGGATAAATAAGAGGGCTGGAAAATAGAGAGGAGCGGTGGCAAACTGTTTGAAGAGGGAGATTCTGCAGAGTTGAAACCAGGCTTTAATCACCTCACTGTTACTGGCTTAGGGTGCTTCATTATGATAGCACTGTCAAAGAAAGAAGGGGGAACAAGGAGAGTCTTGGACAGAGACACATGTGAGCTTTAAAGGAAAATGGAGAGAGAGAGAGAGAGAGAGAGAGAGAGAGAGAGAGTATTGAAGGGGAAAGCAAAGCAAGAGAGAGGGACAGAGATGAGCACAGAAGAAGAAAAGCAAGACGGAGATCACAGAAAAAAGAACAGCACAGATAAATTGTTGAAAATGGAACATTCAAAGACAGGCAAAATGAAAGAGAATTCCTGATACATTAATTCCATCAGCGAGCAGTGAAATAAACAGCGCTGTTTTGGAGTTGAAGTATGTGGAATTAAATGGCAGCGCTATGATCACCAGCCATTACGAGGGATCCCTAATTACCCACTCCACAATCTCAAAATATGATCTGTAAATAGTAATTAACACTTATCCCCATGATAAAAGTGTATATTAATATGCTTGAGATGATCTGTGAGGGAATAGTTGTTATTCTAATGATGGTTTAGATAATTGTATTGGCTTCAATCCAAGCTGTGGCCTCATAGTTTCTGTAACGGATTCTATATGAGCTGATTATGGAAGCTAGTGTGTTTATGCAGCTAACTGGGTCACGGCAAGCAGGTCTTAAATCCACACACCAGGAGAGCAACTTATCTGTAGGACTTCAATTATTGCTTAAAAATGGTGCTGAATTTCTGAATTGCCCCCGGCATCCAGGGATGCTGTTACCGAGTCACGCATGGTAAAGGTTTACAACCAAAAACCGTTTCCTTTTTAGGGGAAGCATTGTTGAGAGCGTGAGGGGATGCTGAATGACCATTCAGCACCTGCAACATGGCAAAAAGGGGCAAGTTAGGCCAAGATAGTGTCTAATCTTTTCCACATCAGCATAATTTGATATTTCAAAGTACTCTGAAACATTAAAATGTTAGATGATGATAGATTGCCCAACTGTTGGTTAATATTGCCTCTCAGATTAATCAAATTTTGCTGCTCCACAATTTATGACCCTCTCTAAATCAGGAGTGAACTGCAAGTCAAATAACTAACCTCATGCATAGATTTGAATTCTAATTTACACTTAATTTTGAGATTGCAGTATACAGTTTGATCAGAAAATGAAATGCAAGGCTGCTGTGACACCAATGACAAAATCACCAGTAAATTTTTCACATTAAACTAAATGAACCTTTTTTTTTTTCTCCTCAGGCAGCATTTTCGAGTCATTAACACAGTCATTCCTCGGTGCAGGACAACGTTATTGTGTGCGGCGTGAGTCCTCTGTGCCTTGCACCACAGTTCCCCTGAAGCCCAGCTGCTAGCACACAGTACCTGCACCATTAGTTTAAACACCTCAGCTGGTGTCAGGGGAGGCCCTTGGGTTACAATAGGGGGGCTTCTGCGTCCTCTCAGACAATCAGTCCTGCCATCAGTCAGTAGGTTTACATGCACAGCTGCAGTCGGACTAAAGTCTTAAGCTTGATTAGGCCAAAGATAAGATTTAATTGGACCATGTTGTTGTCCCAGCGTACACAACTCAGTCAAAGAAATGATTTACTGATGGAAGTAGCTTACGTCAGCATCGGACAAAGACTTTGTTCTGGTTGACAAGAAGAAGAACAAGACCTTAGCCTTAGCATTCCCAATAATACCACCTTGGCTTTGCATTCATCTTACAGGTATCACCTCTGTGGCGCGTACCTCGAACCTCTGGAACGTGCGCAGGATGCCTCGGCCGATTGTTGGCCGATTGAGGTGCATACATGCTCCAGTAAAGTGATCCCCAAAATCATCATCATCAAGCAAGTGTTATAGGCTAATTGTCCTTTTCATGACAATTAAACATAAATGCCAAACGAGAACCATAATGCTACATAGCAACATTAGGCGTTGGCATGTTTATTTTGCAATTATTGATTGTGGTGTGACCCATAATTCTCCTATTAACAAAATAAAGTGAATCCATTTACACAAGAAAAAATCAGCGTTTATACAACTTGCTCATACATACAGCTGCTACATCAGTGTTTCACTCTGTTTTACAGTCAAGGTATCAATGATCTGAGAATGCATTATTTTTGTGGGGCGTCTGTGACTGGGGGATGAGCATGTCTCCTATTGTGCTGCTGGAGTTTTTAAATCCTTGTGCATCTATAGCGCAACAATGCGATGTGAGTCATATAATGCCTAGTCCGTAAAAGAACACAGAGGACAGGTATGTGCCCTTGGCATTTGTTCATTACAATACCTACAGAGGGCATGGAGTACAGCGAATCACACGACTATTGAAAGCAAATTGAATACTGTCCTCTGGTAACTCTGGCAGTGGGTGGTATTTGCCCATGTGCCTTAGAGAACCATCTCCATGTGCCTTGTCATTGGAACAAATCTCCCCCTGTGCTAACCACTGCCTGTGGCCAAATCTAATCTGCACTTCCAAATGGGAACCAGTCACAACGACACAGGGGGCGAGGGGATATTAAAAATTGAAACACAGCTAATTAAAGCTAGAATGAAAGAATTCGAATTAAGGCTAGTGACTGGGCCAAAAGCGATGGACAGGGGCAGCGTGGCACCCGGAATAGGAGTTCGAGCGGGAGAGGATGAGGAGGAGAAGGAGACAGAGAGAGGCAGAGGAAAGGGAGACACGCTGCTCACGAGTATGACACAAAACTCTACCACATTCAGGACTTAATCAGTGGTCATGACTCTACGAAATAGGTTTGTGTTACACGTCAGTTTGGCACTGCTTCAATTAGTGACTGCGATGATTGCCTAGTTCCTGGGAGAGTGTCTCTATCATCTATATTAAATGACAGTGTATAAATGTAAACAGTGGATTGGGGCACTTGACAGTTTTTGTATAACACAGAGTCACTGCCCAGAAACAATCTGAGGCTCCTGAGCATTTGCAGATCTGGGTAGCTATGATAGGATCAACCCTCTGAACCATAATAGTTGTGTCCTGCCATCCTCGTGAACTGAAATACATACAAGGATTAGGGGCTTGTTCTGGACAGGTTGTGACATTTCACGGCACAGATACTAAGGGTGAGAAGAGAATTTCATCCTGGTATCACATCCTGACATTAACAGGAAGTGGCATGCTTGTTAAGACAATAAACAACAGTCTCCTGAAATCAGCGTTACACTGGAAGGGACAGAAAAATCACGCTGAAAGAAGCATCAAAATGCTCACCATCAAAGCGTTCGCCCAAAATATCTCTCTGTGTATTTGGTTAATGGGAAGCCTTTTGAGAGCGTTAATAATTTCATCATTTTATTACACTAAATGATGACGGTTAGAATAAGAGGATAAGAAGAATATCAAGCAGAACTAGTCATAACTTAAGAATAAATATCTCTTGAAGATATTAAGATGCATGACTAGTGGGTGGCACTTGTTAGGCAGCTGCAAGTGTTTTCTGTTCTGTGCTCTTTTAATGTTTTTTTCCAACTATATCTGTCTTTTTCTTTTGTTTTCTTTTCTTTTACACCAATGTTTCTTTCTTAACTGTACCTCATATAATCACTGACCAAGCTAACAAAGCAGATAGTAAAAGGCTTGACCCTTCTTAATGAATCTAATACAGACCAAATAGGGAAATGTGCAATTTTAGCTTTCTTAGGGTGTCTTCAGAAATTGGTTGCAATATTTTTGTCACAATTTTATACTGTTATTCATTTGTGATGTTATGTTTTTGCTTTGTCTAGTGTTTCTCATGTGTTTTTGAATTATGTAAAATTCTGCTAATATTCACTCTAAAACTGCAAGCATGAATTAATAAAGTCAAAGTCAAGCCAATTAATTGGAGGCTTTAATTAAATTAGATTAGCAGACTCATCTTACACTGGGCCTGCCCTGATTCTATTGCACTCCCATGCATTTGACTGTTTGCTTTGCACTTTGCATCGGGGAAAAAAAAGGCTTCCTCAATCTGAAAAGCTTCAGAATGCATTCCTCTGATATTTTTTTGTCTCAACTGCCAAACCTGTTATAAACAGTACGCACTCTTTTTCTCTATGCCTAAATCCAATCAAAGGCATGAAATCAGAACAGAAGAAGAAGAAGAAGAAGGAGAAGTAGGAGAAGGAGAAATATGGCAAAACATTAGCTTTTGTTTTTAAGTGGATAAATTTTTCTGAGCGTGTGTCTATTGTCCCAAGGCAATTAATCGCAGTACCCTTTTCAATACCAATCTTGATTTCAAATTTATTCTTTTGTTAAATCAGCTTTGATAACAATCAGGTGCTAAAAAGGATCAATAAACAAACAAACAGACAAACAAACAAACAAACAAACAAATAAATAAATAAATAAAAGAAACTCCACAAACAATTTGAATTACCCACTGGGATTTTGTTTTCTTTGTCATTTTCTATGTGAGTGCCTTGTAACACAGAACTCTCTTCTTCATTTCCTTCCCAGCCCATAGTGCAAACTGAGGAAAATACACATTGAAGTTCAGTGTATTGTTCTGTAGGTGTAGAAGTTGGTTTAGATTTTATAGAACTCGATTATTTTCAAAATTACTTGCAAAATTCTGCAGCTGACAATTTTCTCATCATCATTTTTCCTTCCTGACTTGGTCAGCTCCAATACAAAAGCAGTTGGCCCGTTATTTTCAGCACTGCTCAAAAATTCCTACTTGCTCTCTCTGCTGTCTCAGCAAAGCTTGTCATAATTTATCAGCAAATTGTTTAACAGATGATCTCCACTCTATACACTAGCTTGCCCTCGACTCTTTTGGCCCGTCAAAGTTAAAAATAGTAAATGGCAGAAAATGGAGAGTTCACATAGGTATTCAAGCAGCAGGTCATTTGAAGATAATAGTGCAAATGGAAGCTGAGTCCATTGATGAGCCTGGTTTGCTGAGTCTAGCCACTTCCTTTACCACAGCTCACCTCGCCTGATTTTATAATAGTTAATGGGGAAAAAAATGCTGGCCTTCAAAAGGGGAGATAATACAGTTTGTGCATTTTAGCCTGAAGTTGGTGATAGAGGAAAGGTCATGAGGTCACCAAAGTTGACATAGTTCATCCTCTGGTTAGTATAAATTTGCTTTCAATATTTCATGGCAATCTGTCTGATAGATTCTGAGATATCAATTTGAACATTTTGGTCTAAGAGTGGTACTAGAGAAAATATAATGGGATCATCAGAATCAAGAGGAATCTTCCTTTGAGTATGAATACCCTTACAAATATTATTCCAATCCACTAATTACATTTTCTCATATCTTGTGTGTGAACTTGACATTTTGGCCTGAGGGTGGCACTGAAGGAAAGGTCAGGATGTCATTAAAATTGACAGGCGTTGTCCTCTGAGGAGCATGGACATGCACACCAAATTTCATGACAATCTGCCTTACAGATTTTGACATATGTTGCCAGATGGACAGATAGACGGATGGATGGACGGATCAACACGACCCTCCTTAGGCCCTACATAAATCTGGTGTTGCCATGTCCTCAGGTGAAGATGTGGCAACACCATAAATTCATCCAACTCAACCTGCATGGCCAGGTAGTCTCATTTTACTCAAATCCTGTTGGAGGACGTCTCCAAACCAGCTATGGCATTTAGATGCTAACAACATTTGTAGCCCAGTGGGTTACTCAATTTCTCTATTAAAGAAATATCTATGATCTCCAATTCAGCGTCAAACCTCAGCACAGCAGAGGTTGCTCTAAACAAAGTTACAGTTAATTATTTGCTATGGTTGTAGACCAGGGCTCTGCCTTTGGTTCTGCTTTGATACTGACACCAGTGCTGTCACTTGGACCCTTAAGACTTTTTTTTTTTTTTTTTTTTTTTTCTCAATCTGTAGCACTGGACTGACTTACACAGACTGACAGATCCACATTTGTTATCCCAAATGCTAACATGTTAGCTTGTTCTAAGGGCCGTTTGGTGTCCCTCAGGGTTCAGTTGTAGGTGTCATCTTAGTCTCACTCTAAGACCTAGCACTCAGTAATTTTAGCAGCAATACTGGCATTCTCCTTGGCATTTTACATGGGGATAAAATCTGGTGATACTGTACAGATAAACCGGATGTCTGTATTTAATTTTTTTAAATGGCAACTTCCTTTTGCTACAAACAGATGAAACTGAAATGCTCATTTATGGCCATGAGTTACGAAGAAATTTCTCCTAATTGCAGTCGCTGTGTACTTACCCTAAAGGACCCATTCAGAATCTTGATATTATATTTAATTCAATCCTCTCCTCTGACACCACAAAAAAGCAACATCCAAAACAATGTCTTTTCTGTAGAAATAGCCCAAGGATTGGCCACTTCCTCTCTTTTACAATAATGCAATGCATTATTCTCTGACTGCACCAACTCTGCCCTTGAAAATAATCAACTTATTCAGAACTAAGCATCCCAAGTAGTCAGGCGAACCAGAAAAAAATGTATTATTACAGTCTTGCTCTCCCTTATTTAGATCCATGTGAAAGCACACATAATAAATCATTGATTTACTTACTCCATAATCCCACTCATGGTCTCCACTTGCAGGATGTAGAATCCTTTGTCTTTCCACACATTAAAAAGAAAATATCTGAGGGCAGAATCTGCTCCGTGGAGCTCCTTCTCTCAGAACAAGCCTCATGTCCTCGTTAGGGGATCAGACACATTCACTATTTAAGTCCAGACTCAAGACCTATTTATTAAGCACAGCCTACTATACCTTAACCCTCAGCTGCAGTCTGTCACTCTCTTACATCTCATGTGGACTGCCCTGGTATTGCCCAGTATTCTCATATCCACTGAGGTATGCATGTTGGCATGTTGGCGTGCGTGCACACACACACACACACACACACACACACACACACATACACACACACACACACACACATGCATGCGCACACGTTCCTGAAGTGATGTGCTTGATGTTATTAGTCTTGTTTGTTCTTTTTGTCATTTAATATGTGTAAAGCACTCTTTTGACAAACCTGTTGGACTAGAAATATACTTGGAAATCATTCTTAAGCAGCTTTGGAGATCATCAGATCTGTGACCATATGCCTGATGTCACTGCCAATAAGTCAGGAAAAAAACAATGTGTAAAGCTCAACATTTCTTGTTGTTGCTGTTTTAATAGAAAACCAGGAGAACAGAGATTAAACAGAGTGCTTATATTAATACAGTCCTTTTTTTTGCACAACATAAATAAATCAGTGCAGCAAAGTTTTCTTGATCAAGACAAAAATGAAAAATAACCCACTGAAAATAAATCTGCAAGAAAATAATATAGCAATCTTATAAATATAGGGCCCCAAAACACCTCATAAACATATACCAAATGCACCAAATGCAATAAGACGTAGACTTAATATATAATTTCACAAATATTTTGTAAAAGGTAATATAATGACAGTGATTAATATGTATAGCCCATGATCAGTGCCATGTACTATGTAGGTGTGTACTTCATTGTGGGAGGTCATACAACTAATATGCATGCGTTTCACTATTATTGCCATAGTCATTTTAAATACTGATAGAAGTTTTTTCTCTTTTCATAGTGTTATCTATTTCTAGAAAATAAGTCTGGAGTTGTTCATTTTATGTATCTATTTCCTACATTTGTCTGCTTTCTTTGATCACAAACATCACAAATGAGTGACTCTGTATACTACAACATTCCAATATGCGTACAGGGATAGCTGTCCCATAAGTGTTGCACTTGGCACTGGAATCATCACTAGGGGAGGACAAACATTTTGACCTCTAGGAAAAAGGAAGGGATCTGACATTGGCTGACTCTATACATCACTACTCGAGAACGGAGGAGGGAGGGGGGCGTACACAGCAGTTGGGCCGCCTGACATTTTGCAGCATTGACCTGAAAATGTTCTGCTGCCTCCTCTTGTTCTTCCTGCCTTGTTGTGGTGAGTCGACAGCAGAGATAGACTTACGGAGGGAGGTATGAACAATGAGTTTCCTCTCCTGCTCCTTTATTTTACATTGCAAATGGCTCTGAATGGCAAAGCCGAGGGATTCTGGGTCCACAGAGGCTCCGTAGACCTCCCAAGTCATCCCTTGCTCGTCCCACACCACATCATGGACGCTCTTCCCTTTCTGCTTCCCGGACTCATCCTCCTCCTCATCATTTCTCTGTGGTTCAAGCTCCCTGGTGGCAGATTTCGTCTCCTTTGTTGATGCTTTAGCTCCTGCTTTAGTCTGCTCTTTTGAGCTGTCAGATTTTTTTGTAGATGGGTCTGACTTTGGTGTGGTGTGTGCTGCTGTTGATGTTGGCAGGGCCTGGTTATGCTTGGTTGTAACAGCAGCCTGAGACAGCGCAGCAGGATTGTTACTGTCAGCAGGTTTGGACTCACTGATGCTCACTATTTCTGAAGGGGACACTGATTGGGAAGAAAGAGCTTTAACAGTAGTTGTTTTGGCTGTAGGTTTCTCAGCCCTGGGTTTACACTGGGAGTCATCTGTCTCGTCTTGGTGGTGGCTCACACTCACCACTTGCTCTTTCTGCGCACTGTGCTCGATGTTGATTTGATAAACTGGCTGCAGAGGTTGAGGACCTCTCTGTGTGCTGCATAGGGCTGAGCTGGGGTCTTTAGGCTTGGCCCCTAGTCTTGCATCTTGCTGCAGGGACGCAGCCTCTGTGTGGAGAACCACGCCAGCATTTTGGTTGGAGCACAACCCTGCCTCAAAGGTGAGTCTCTCTGCTCTTGGATCAACAGAAGAAGGCAGTGATCCCATGTGAATCTGCGACGGCACTAACTGATGGAGGCCCAAACCGCTGTCCACCTGGTAAACCACTGCCAGACTCTGGGTTTCCTCCCTGGGAACAGCGCCGGCGCTTGGCCTGCGAGACACGTTGAAAGGCAGCAGACTAGGACTGGTGGACACGGCCTTACTGCACGTGTTAGCTACCGCCTGAACCTCCACATCTTGAGACTTCTTGGCTGGAGCAGGGGACAGAGAGGAGGTCATGGTGGAGGCCTCCCTGTAGAGCTTGCAGAGAGGCTTCTGCTGCTGCTCCCCAAAGACAGATGTGTCAGTCTGGCTGGCTTCCTCAGCCACCTGCCCATATGCTGGCATGATTTGTACAGCCTGGGGCAGTGTGGAGGAGTCCTTCTGTGGAGACACGGGCTGATGTTTATCTAAGGAGATTTGTGTATTCTCTACTGGCTGCAAATCTTTCTCTGGGTGTGTGGAATTGGAATTCTTATTTGTAAGCCGAGTCTCTGCCTCTTTGCTCTTGGGTGGAGACGTGGCGCTGAGCAGAGCCGTAGTTTCCGTGCTCTGCTTAGTGTTGGGTGTCTCTTGCACTTTGTTTTCCGTTTGAAGAGGGGCTGGTGGTAATGTCTCAAGAGGGCAAGCTTTTAAGTCCTGCACGGGGCATTGAGATTGAGCAGCGCTGGTGTCTGGGTGCGAGTGGCTGTTTATATGCTCAGGCCCTATAGATTTCGACGGCATGGCAGCGTCCTTGTTTGTGGAAGCTGAAATAGCCTCTGTGCTGCCTGGTTGGGGCTCCAGCGCTTCAGCTGCTGCATGTTTTGATTCACAGCCGTTGTTAGGCTTTTGATTATTTGGAGAGACATGTTTAGTACTGTCCCCTCGAGGTGACACTTTAGCCGAGGATGCTCCAGTGCCCTGCACCACAGGCTCTGCACACCCCTCCTCTGGTACACTTGGCCCTTTTACTCTGCAGTCATTTGTCTGTGTGTCAACCTTTGACGCTGTAACGGCAGACGACACACCAGCCTTACAGGAATTCTTCTCCTCAGCCAAACTTAACATTCTCAAATTAGCATTACCATCCCTCTGGTGCTCTCCTGCCTCACTCACATCCTGACCTGTCAGAGACGCGTCTGGCATCTGTTGGTCTCCACCAATCACAAGCCCCAGTTTTTCCTGGTTTTCACTGGCTGTTTTTGGCATGTCTGATACAACACTCCTAACTTGTTCCCCTCCCTTGGACGTTGTTTGGGTGTGTGGGACAGTGTTGGTAGGAGTGGTAGTCAGAGATAGGTTGTCCTGTTTGTGGTCTGAGGAGGTGAGGGTGGGGTTTGGACAAACCTGAGAGAGGTTTAGGGTAGGTTCTTTAGCCCAGTTGGCATTAGATTCCTTATTGCCCAGCGTGTCCACCACAGCCAGCTGAGGCACCATCTGCACTGTCACTGTCCTTTTTGGGTTAGTTCCCATGCTTTAGTCTTTAAATATGGTTGTAATCCAAAGTTGAAAACAGGTGTATGATATGTTATCAGTCACTTTGAGCAATTCCCTAAAGGAGGAAAATATAAAATGGTCTTAGTTTTTCTTTTTTTTTCTTTTTTTAAGTGAGTGTGTGTCACTACATCTGAATCTAACAACTCAATACACTTGTTTTATATATTTATAAATGTGTCACTGCTCTTCATGTTGTAAGAACAGGCAATAAATAAATAAAGTAACATAAAATAAAATAAAATTAGAATAAACTCTCAGATATTGTAGTCCAACATTAAGTCAACTGCATCTTGCTCCCTAGAAAGTTATTTTGAACAATGATAAACATGCATTCAGACAGTCCTCATTAGAATAAAGAACAAAGTACAGAACAACCAATGAAAAGAACTTAGTCTAATTTCATCACTGCTTCCCATAAAAGTTAAGATGACCTGTGAGTCCAATTAAATTGATCAAATTAATTAATTGGAACCACAATGTCATATGTCCACATCAGATTTAATCTGTAGTAATTCTGAATTAGAATAATTCTGAGCTACAAAGCTGTCTCTAATCTTTTGATTAGATTATGTTTTGTTTTTATTTCAAATCACTTTGTCTCATCATGCTAATCATGTGGAAAAAGAATAACAAAACGTAACCACAACAGCAGATGCCAAAATTATGTGTCCTTAAAATAAGTTTCTCACACACAAGCAAAACAAAGTTTACAGACTCGTCATCTAACTACAAAAGGAAGAGTTTGACTGAGGTCAAAAGTGCCTGAAGAAAAAGGATCTTTTTGATGAAAAACGTGAAAAAAAGTGCTCAATGTCTGGAATTTAATCACATTTCCAACAAGTTTGTTGTGGTCCCAAATTCACTGTGTCTGTTTGTTTGGCAGTTTATTAAATGATTTTACTCTGATGATGACTGAATATCAAAAATGATGAATGCTAGAGGGGATGCCACCTATGATTTAACTGCTCTTAAAATAACAATGTCATTGGCAGATTCTTGTATCAGCATGATTATACAAGAATGATGTGATATCAAAACATTTATCTAGAATTTGCACTATATATAAAAAACATTGTTCTTACTTAAGGCAAAACCATGTCGATTTAATTTCAGTTTCCACATATAATTATGCAAAATGCCTAACAAATTGGCAATGTCCCCTGAAAGCAATCACATTTACTCATTAAAAGTCTGTTTACTTTTCCACTGCTATGAGACTTGTTGTAAAAAAAACAAATTTAAGCAGTGACCTAATATCTCGATGATCTCTACATCCTAGGCCTCACAATTTACTCCATTTTAGTGAAAATCCCATCTGCCCCCTAAAGGTGTAAAAACATCTTTTCTTGAAGTAATCTGTCAGCAGCCATGCTTGCAGCAGACAATATCTGGTCCTTCAGAGTGAGACAAATGAATGGCCTGATGACAAAGACTTTAATCATTCATAACAATCTACACATAAAGAGGAAGCAGACATACACCAATTGGTAGTTCAGTGTTGTACAGAGAACAATTAGCCATTTGCTGCTGATGAGCACCTCAGCTCCATGTCACATAATGTGCAGTTCATCTAAATCAAAGTAATCCAATCTTAAAGTCAAGCTTATCTTTTGACTTATTCCCTTTGCTCACAACAAAAAACATCATCAAGAGTCTCCAGGCTGCTCCTTTTGGGGGAGTGACAGCGATAAATAGAGCAGGCTGGCACTGGCCAAGTCATGTCTGTAATATTTCTTTCTGGATTATTCAAATCAGAAAAGAGATGAGGATCATCATTCCTCTCGCCCTTATTTTGCACCACAGTAATCTGTCTCTTCAGGGACTATGGACCTTTCTCTTCCATGCCAAATGCACTGATTTGAAAGCCTAACAACGGAGTTGTGACTTGAATAAAACTGAAATGGGCCAATTTTAGCAAATGGACAGATGTAGCCCAATTGTTTATACCCTGCAACGATTTATCAGAGTTTCTGTAGTGCGAGTGCAAACATTTATAGACAGGATCTCCTGACTGGAATTAGCAATTCAACAATTAGACGCCCTAATTATGGAAATAACGTGACCCGTGGATGGAGTGCATGCGGAATATGAATTCATGCAAAATGAAAAAAGATAACACACAGTAAAGTGATGCAGACGACCTATCCATGACAATTAAAATCTGGGTTGTACTATAGCCTGCATCTGCCTTTCTGTCTGTCCCTCACAATTGCAGAGACCACCGGTATTTGAACATTTGATTTGACCTTGCGGATGAATTCAACACCTGACACGAACAGAATGACTGTCAAATGAAACGGGGGAACGGCTTACCTTGAGAGACGCTACCTCCCTTGCATGTCATTTGGGTTAAATAGCTGAGATGGTTTGAGTACCGTTTCAGTGAGATGAGGCTAAACCCTAGAAATGAATATGGAAAATGAACCCAGTGTCGGCGACGTCAAGCCACGCCTTCTATCGGAATATGGGTCTTATTAAACAGAGATATTGATCCCCAACAGCAAAGCGCAAAATTCAAGCTCCCTGACTGCGCGGTGCGCTATGAGTCACTGGGATCCGACGGATCCTCCACTGAAGTCCTCATCGGAATTTCGTAATGCAAAAAATATATAAATATATTGTCTGGCAATAACAAAACAAAACAAAACAGACAAATAAATATGAGCCTCTCTTGCTTTCCGTGCTTTTAGACAGACTGAAGTAAAATAGTAAAAAGGAGTAAAATAGGATGAACGGGAGACAGATTTTTTTTTTTTTTAAAAAAAAAAAAAAAATTGGAGACGATACGTTTTTAACAGCTGCAGAGTTCCTCAGACACTTCTTGCATTTGAAACTGATTATTTACAGATATTGTGGTTTGTAGCCTAATACAATGCGGTCCTTTTTCTGGGTGGGGACTGGCTCGGGGGATAATTCATGGTATACCGTCTATTTTGTTGTGCTCTAATTTGAAAATGAATAATAAGAAAAGACCTCTGGGGGGAACTGAGCATTTATGAATATAGCCTCAGTCCTAACAAAAACGACATTATATAGTGTCACCATAACATCCTTAGGGGATATTATGTATACTTTATAGTTTTGCTGTTATATTTGTATATTATTCTTCATAATGTATAGGATTAGGTTACAAACCTGTAGCGTTAGCTCTTGGTGAGATATTAAGCACATCTGTCTAAATATCTTTTGTTTAGGGGCAAAAACATTATGCAGTCCTACATAGAGGGGAAAGAGGGAATACTCTCACCTAAAGCTCTGCTGTCTCAAAGATGCAACCATGGTAGTACCGTAGGACCCAGAGATTTGCCTGATACCTGAGACAGTCAGTTAAAAACTGAAATCACTTATCACTTCATTACTTACTTTCACCTCTCCCGTGGTGCTGGGGGGAAATGTCTGTATTATTTCTGTCAGCACATTTTTATTCAATTATGAAGATTCAACATAAGCCTTTAAATATATATTTCCTTGATTGTCCTTGCATTAAACTCTGGCAGTTATATTGTAATGGTTACTTTGTGTAATTAGTTTACAAATTTAGCTCGGTTACAAGAGCTCTTTTAGGAGCAATTGTATGGGTGAGACCTTCTGCCCTCAGGGGCCCAAAGGGAATGATTAGGTGAGAAGGCAGACCTTCTCTTGCCTTCTCTCAGAGGCACAGTGCCTTAATTACTGTGGAGTGCACCATAGGTGAGCAACGTGTATTCTTGATATCAGTCTTTAGTTTAGAGCGACAGCGTGTATGCAGCTGCGCCAACTTATATGGCCCTGGATATAATTGTCAATATAACAATAAAGATAAAGCTTCCTGTCAGTGTGTGTGTGTGTGTGTGTGTGTGTGTGTGTGTGTGTGTGTGTGTGTCCACACAATGGAAAAACGCAAATTGTGGTTAAGGTTAGAGTTAAGGTTACAGTTAGGGTTAGGGCAGGATCAGGGTTAGGCATAGTTGGCTGTGGTTAGATTA
>OMLF01057855.1:9221-21993 GCA_900302615.1 Holocentrus rufus | reverse complement strand
CTTCCTCTTTTTTTTTTTTAACAATCTGAGCCTGACAGTGGCAAAAACAAACATTTTCAAAACAAAACAAACATTGCAGCCCTTTTGTGGATGGCAATCATAGCATTCTTGCTCGATATTGGACAATAAATTTATTTTATGATTAAATTTATTAATCATTTAGACTCCAAAAGATGGGAAAATATGGCCCAGGTTTAAAAATACCGGAATTATCCTTTAAATCAAAGGAGCTTGGTGTATTTTTCATGTAATAATGAACGGTTGGAACCTTTTTTATGATCATGCGAAGCTGAGGTAAATGGTTGGTGAAGTATACTCTCTCTCTTTCTCTCTCTCTCTCTCGCTCACTTTATTACCTGCATGTAGAAGCCTGTTGGTTTATCTGAGTCGGTATCAGTATTCAGTTGTCAAACATGCCAGGTGTGATTACGTTTCTGTTTCTGTGAGACTGTACTGCATCTCTCCCTGACACATGTAGGATTTTTATCTCTTCATTTGCAAATAAAGGCTTTCTGTCACAAAGACGAGTAGATATAGATACGCACGTGTTTCTTTTACAAACCAAAAGACACCTTTGATTTTCTGAGAATCTATGGGGCCACATTTTTCTCTTTTTTTAAATCATTAATGATGTTTCCTTACACAAACTCTATTGTGTTTAATGAAGAGTGTGCACATGACTGTAATAAAAGACGGCATTCATAGTGTTTGTATGCCGAAATTTGAAAACATCATCCTAAAAATAAGTAATATCTTTGCTTGACATATTTACTTTGGACCGTCCCGGCAGCAGCCTAAATCTTCTTGTGTAAGTAAGTGGTGCAGAGGGGAGAGAGGAGCCATTGTGGCTTTGTGGTTATCCTGTTACAGAAAAGTCACAGATCTGATCTCTGCAATAGCCAAGTTTCCTGTAAAAGTGTCCCTAAGCAGAAACACTGAGTCCTGACATACTCACTTATTCTATGTCACTCTGGATGAGAGCATCAAGAAACAAGACAATCATAAATAAGGCTGCAACTTGTGATTGTTTTCACTGTCGATTACTCCATCAATTATTTTTTTGTTCATGAGTTCATATTTTGTATATAACATGTTTTTCAACTTTCAATTTAGCAAAGCCCAACTGAACTGACCAGCTGACCTGACCAAAAAACAAACAAACAAACAAACAAACAAAAAAACTGGGACACTGTAACCAGGAAATTGTTTGGTCTTTTACTTAAGTGACTAAAATGATTATTCAATTATTAGATTTTCAGCTGATTGACTTTCAGTTAAACAACGGTTTCTAACAGAAAGCACACTAGTTCTTGTTTACGGGGAGCAGGTCATGTCACATCACATCACACTCTGTCTTGCACAACCACGCTGAGGCACCAAAAAAAAAAAGCATAATTTATATTTTTAACCTTTATTTATCCAGCAAATATGCTCAGCAGCACCCTGCACAAAGATAGGTATTCATGCCAAATACAACTGCTGTCTTCTACTGTTGGCCAGCAGCCATCTCAACTGGGGCAATGACAGTATGTATAGAGTATGTATGAGTATGTGCCAATGAGACTTCTTCAGTTTGCTGTTAAAGCAGAGAGCTTCAGGCAGTCTTGAGGTCTTAGTTATGACTTGTTGTGACTTTACTTGTCAAAGCATTACATCAGCTGTTAAAATATGTTAAAAAAAAAATCATGTTATGACCTAGTTCTACTTTAGCAAAACTAGGTCAAGACAGTAGTTTTTTTTTTCTCACTGTGTTCACTTTTTTCCCTTTCAAATTAATTTAAGTGTTCCCCTCCATTATGTAAAGCACTCTGGTTTTGTGTTTTAAAGCAGCCAGAATTGGATTTTAACTGTCAACCTTGAGGTCAGAGGCCCCCCTCTATAATCTTCTCTAATCTTGAGGGTAAAAACAGACAGCCAGGTGCCACGGAGGGCTGAAAACATGCAGGCGAGAGACTGCCGGGGTGAAACATCAGAGAAAACGCCGAGTCTCAATCAGGTTGCGAGACTGTGACACCACTTAGCCTGGAGGTGAAATGTGTGGTCTGAGACTTTTGTTAGCGGGAACGGTTTGAGGTTGCATAAGAAAAGGGGAATCATACCTCTGGTTGGATCCCTCCACGTCCTCGATGGTGTCAGGCAGCGGCTTGTTGGCCGTCTCGGGCAGCAGGAGTGTGAGGGCGGAGCCTAGCAGGGGGCAAAGGCCAAAGATGACCATGGGAGCCTGCGTACTGAAGCTCCTCAGGAGGTAGATGATGGGAGCCAGGACGCCTCCAACACGAGCGCACATGGAGCCGATCCCGATCCCGTTCTGCCTGTGAGACAGAGAGAGAGACAGCACAGTCATACTCTGATGTCGTTTCCATTGCTGATTTCACAAAACTGAGTCTGAACTCTGTTGGGCTCAGACCATTTGGGCAGCAGCAGCGATGGGCGTTCACAAAAACGGTGACTTCCAGTGATGCTCAGGTCAGAGCATGCCCAGATGGTTTCAGGAGTCCAACGAAAGTGATCTTGTGAGATCAGCTGGCTGTGCGAGGTTAGGATTTCCCGCCCATGTTTCTAAATAATTACAGGGGCAAGAAACCTCCTCTGGCAACCGATAGGAATTACAACACTGATAGAAATCGTCTGGTACACAATCAGTGTACAATAATCACTGCATCTTTGGTTTATTATGGTCATTTGATTGTTCTTATTCCACTTCAACAGCAGTTCTTCAGTTGAACAGTCAGTTCGGACTGTTATCTCAGTTCAATAAAGTCCCTTTGTAGGACCTCATACTTGCTGACATGAGGCTGCACTATATGTAATAAACTGGAAATTGCTTTTAGAGTCATCTGAGGTAAATAATCATGATATAACTGACATGACCCGGGCTTTTCTTTTTTTCGCTTGTCATACCATATTTACAAGATCACCACAACCCACTTTTCTGCTTTAATAACTGAGCACTGCACAGAGCCATAAAAACTGAAAACCTCACAGTCTATCCCCAAATGAACTTGTTGGAATACATTCCAGATATCAGAAGTCAGGCGAGGCTGTCACGGCAGGAAATATTTTCCTTTTGTATTAGAACAGTGGTCTAGAAGGGATAAAATGTGCAATCTGTATTTTGTTACGCAACAGGAATTAAGAGGAGAACAGGGAGGAGTATTTGGAAGTGTGATGTTTACCTGATTACAGTGGGGAACACTTCAGCGGAGTAGACGTAAATGATGGACAGAGAGGCTGTGATCCCAAACTTCCCAACCATGGCCAGGACAGTTTTGATTACGGAGAGTTCTGGAGGAAAAGTCAAAGGTTTAGCACCGGGAGGTCAGCGCCACAGATTGGCTAACACCTTTATTTCAATACTACCAAAACATCATGATACCAAATAAACTGTGGTATCTGGAGTATAAAATGTTCATTCATGGTTTATGCGCAACAGCAGCTTATAGCAGAAAAATGCTTGTTGATCAATAAATAACATTTTAATCAATAAATTAAACATTTTTTCGATGATCCATCAGTCTGGATTGATATATTGATTCAATTATCAACGATCCAACAGAACAATGCAAAGTGGAAACACCGATCCATAACATCACCTTTAAGATACGCCTTTATTTTGAAATTCCCATCGCACTTCTGTGTGCTGTGTCATCATTTCCTTTCAAACGCACCTCCTTCCTAAACTTTCAGACAGTGCTAGAGCCAGGCAGACAATGGCAAGCACCCAAGAGACAGACAATGAGAATATTTACTCCCTTCTCTGGAAAAAATCAGCATGTTGTCTCATATCGATCGCAGGCCCCTGAATTTAACTGAATCGAAATCATGGGAGACTTTGTGATATCAGCAAATATTGTATCATTGTCCAAAGAATTGATACAATATCTTATGATGATGAAACTTGTGATTTACACCCCTTGTGATAAAACCTGATAAGTGCCTCGTAATAGTATTATCTGTTGTTGTGACAGGACTTAGTGTGGCGTGTTAAAGTATATGTGTATCTTACATTTGCTTTCCAGATTCTATCGAGCTTCCTGGCCTGACATCATTTAAAAACTTGAAAAGAAAACCCACCCGCCTCATTGGATAATTCTGAAATACTTTGCGTCGACAGCAGCTCAACAGATGTTTCATCTGTGCGGTTTGTTTTCTTCTCAACTTGTGATGTTGTGAACTAAGCACCGGATCAATTATTTTCTGGGAGTCGCAGCCTTCGCTTTTTGGATAATTCAAAAGCTGCCAAAGTTAGTTTCAATCAGTAAATACGTCTGAGTGAAATGAGGCTTTTTCAAGGAGCAATAGCTCTGTCGAGTTTTTACAATTGTGGCCTGAAACAACAAAACGTTACCACCATTTGGTGTTAATTTTCCCTCAAAGGGCTTAAAAGCCTGTGGCATTTCAGCAGAGCTTTACAAGAGTCTGTTCGTACCATTGGGGATGAAGATGGTCATCAGGCAGGCCATGCCGCCCACAGCCAGGAAAGCTAGCTGGGAGTACTTGCGGGAGCGGTTGAGGGTGAACAGGGTGATGGTGCGAGCAGGCATCTCCACCAGGCCGAAGATCATCTGGGTCAGGTAGATGTTCATTCCAAAGTCGGAGATGTTGAGGGACAGGCCGTAGTAGACGAGCACATTGACAAACCTGAGGCAGATGTGTGGAGATTTAGGAGGAGAAATGATGTCATAGTGCTGAAATGTGGCCAGGGGGTTAAAATGAGGCACAGAAACTCCAGTTTAGCCAAAACGATCTAATACTCACCAAAGGTAAAAAACAATCAAAGAGTACTTCCTCATTGTTGGGGTACGAACGAGGTCTATCACTGTGTGTTTCCTCTTCTCCTCTATTTTCTCTTTGCCTACATAAGTCTGGCACAAAAACATAAAACAAAGATGTACTTTGCAGCCACAACAGACAGTACTATTACATTCATTTGCATAGGTACATCAGGTGAGGCCTGGCAAAGTGATAATAAAGTTCACAGACAAGATGCAAATGAATACAGGGTGACTTCACACTGTGTCTCTGATATTGTGGCGCCTGTGTTGCACAAGTGTTACGCTCTCACTTATACACAAGACACAGCGGTAATCAATAAACATGTCCTACCTGGATTATATCCAGATCTTCAGTGACCTGCTTCCCATTCACCTGAGCCACTTTCCGGATCAGATCCCACGCTTCATCGGTCCTATCGTTGGCCATTAACCAGCGGGCCGACTTTGGCAAAACCCTAACAATGCAAAGACCAGTTACCTCAGAGGCGACCTACTCACTAACATCTATATATGATCTGAGCATCAGTGGGACACCATGGTAGCAGCAGATAAACATAGACGTGCATTCCTCCACTGAGCTTTAAGTAGGTCAATGTATTTTACTGTAGTGCCTTATAAGAAGTGTGAGAGGAATTTGACACCAATGTATGTGGATGGCATTGAAACTTAAGCCACGCATTCTCCAAAGATTTTCATCTCACTCAGTGGGGATGAAAAAAGCTTCTTTGACTCACACAAATAAAAACATTATAATCAATAACATCACACAAACAGATTTAGTCATTTTCAGAGAATGTTACATTTATACGGTGGAAAAGTTTACTATCCCATTTCCCCCTCTGTCATCTTGACTGGCTTCTAGGCGTGCAAACTGCATCAAAGCTGGGCCACATCGCTACCGACTCACCAGATGTAGAATATGAAGAGGAAACCAGGAGCAGAGATTGCCAGCTGGAGTTTACGCCAGTCTCTTATGAGGTATGCCACTCCTGCCAGCAGAATGTAGCCGAAGCCAAAGAAGTAGTCCGTAATTATACCAGCCAGCATCCGTTGCTTAGATCCCGTCCATTCTGTGCCTGGATGGGACACAAATAGGAGGACTTAAATTACAAAGCATACTGTATGCACACAAAATTAACCATGCGCATATCAGATATCAGATGAGCATCTAATGTGCAGCAAAACTTTTTTCAAACATGTTAAGGGTGAGATGCTTTCTATGACCTTTTTTAATCTCACGCACCAATTAAAATTTTTACTCCTCTGTGTTCGTCATTTTACTCAATTCTTTGTTTTATTAGTGCAGTAAAACTAAATTAAACTACTGGTGAGACTTACATGTGAATTTGATAAAATACAGAGACAGACGTCATACTGATTATAGTTTTTCCTTATTGGTAAGGGACTGACCCAAGACAAATGCGTTCATGATGACGCCAGAGATGGATGTTCCAACCAAAAAGCGAAGCAGGATGTAGATGTAGAAATTAGGGGCGAAAGCAGCACCGACCCCAAAGATGGCCTGTATAGCCAGGCTGATGAGGATGATGGGCCTGCGACCATACCTGTGACAAGAAAAAAATAATCTCACATTAACAGCTATGTATTGGTTGTCCACATTTCCATTGGCTGTGTTGTGATGGAATGACATTTAAAGGAAATGTCAAGTAAATTAGGTTAAATCTAGAAAGCTGTAAAATGCTTCATATATCTATGCTATTTAGAAAAAATGTTAATAAGTTATATCAATACTCTACAAACTTACTGATCAGCTATCGACTTAATTAACAATGCATAGTAAATAATTCAAAATAATGGCGTACTACAATGCCTGTAACTGAAGCAGCATGGAGTTATATCATCCATTTGGGTGATATAAGATGGACATGTGTTATTAAACTTACTTATCAGCTAAGCTACCAAACACCACAGCTCCAACAAGGAGGCCAAACATGTAGATGGAGGATCCAATGTTGTTCAGGTTGGCGCTATCACAAACCAGGTCCCACTGCAAGAAATAGGCAGAAGAGTATTCAGGTGAAAAGTTTCCCATTTTGGAAATTCTACATGCGCTGTGACTCATTTTCATGCTCGATAGATGAAATTCCTGGAGCTGATATCTGTCTGGGTCTAACATTTTTATATGGTGTCGCATGGCAGAAGAACAAGGCTAGACAAGAGCCTTTGTCCTTGAAGTTGTGCATGAAAGACTCGCATTGGAGATTCATCTGTACGCTCTCAAAGAACTCTCATATTAATAACACCTGGAATGCTGGAGAGGCCCAGTTATCTTCCCATAAGCCCCCAACAGAGACGTGCACACTGAAGGCTTGGCCAAGATCCAGCGTTTTCTAAATCAAATCCAGTTCTCCTGCCTGGCGTACAGTTAGCGGCTGGCTGGCTGGATGGCTGAACCGTCACGTTGCCATACGTAATGGCGCTTTGTCCAAACACGCCTTTTTCAGTCACGTTTCCGTTCCTGCCATGCACATATGTCACAGAAACTGGGGCAGGCTGCGTGGGGAGGCCTAGAGATGCTTGCACCACAGGAGTCCATTTGAAAGCCCTCCGCTCTCACACCAGTCTCACCCTGGCTCAGATATCACCACAGCGAACCGTTATGAAGCTGCAAGCCTCCACATTCCTAAGCTGCATGGAGTCCTCATGTTAAACACATCAGGTAAGTATTAGACATAGGAGCATTCATCACCTTTAAGAGCCAGATCAAGAGGCTCCAGGTTTCTCACTCACCTCAGTGACTATGGTGCTGTGGAAGATCTCCTTGCTGTACTCCCAGCCAGAACGGCAGCTCCCGGTCGGGTGGCCATCGTTAACAGCTAGACCACCGCTGTGGTTCAGCTGGACCATGCAGGACAGCTCCGACCGGCCATCGGGGCCGACCGGAAGGCTGAAGTTGAAGTCTGACGAGGCCGGAGGACCTGCCGAGGGCCAGGCGGAGCGGCATAAATGAGGAGGAACGGCCCCGGTGAAAATGGAAACCAGCATGTGAAATGCCAGAAAGATCTGGGGCACGCAAATCCATATGTACAAGATTTTCTGGAACTTCCCAAAGCCTCCAATAAGAGAAAGAATTTCATCAAAATTCATTTCTCTGGCTCTTTCTACAGGTACTCTCTAAAATATGCTGATCTATTATGTATCACCTCTGACGTCAGAAGTTCTACAGTGATCCTAAAAGTAGTTACCAAAGATGCAGAAGTTGATGACAACAGAACAAAGAGTCAGTCAACCCTCTGAGATAAAAGACAGCTGACTTGAAGTTTGTGTCTCTACCAGGCTAATTATTAACAGGTTGAGAGAGTCTCCTCATTCAGATGCAGTCACACCTGTGTGGTTCTCTGGTTTGAAAGCAACCTGCAGCTATCTGTGGAGAAGTGACACAGTACTGAAGCACTCTATGGGTGATTTAACTAGGCTCCGATGGGAGTGACCAAAAACCGGGGGAGGTGTTTGCTATTTAGGGGAGGAGCTGCTTTTTGTTGATGGCTGAGTGGCTGTTTTAGTCTCTCTCCCTCTGTCACTTCCTCTTCTACACTTAAGTTTCATAAGGAGTGATGTTTCCTTAGGTAATTCACGTTTGATGGTTCCAAAGTGTTACATGTGGTGATATTTCAAAATGTACAAATAGGAATAAATAGTTTATGTTTTTTAAATGAACACAACTGTCTAATGTTTATGTTATTCTTTGGAGGACATACAAAAAGGTGACTATTCTACTTGCACTTTAAACTTTCAAACTCTGTCAATTGTTCTCAGCGGGACATTAATACAGGCTCAGAGGAATGCAAATTCCTCCTGGCGTCCGCTGCTTCATCTGCCCTGGGATGTCATTAGAGGGGAGTGAGCTAAGCTAGTAACACAAAAGAAGCAGATAAATACCGTGCGGAGGGATTAAGATTTTTTTCCACCCTGACACCAGTAAAAGGGTGCTCTGCTCGCTACGTAATTACACCCATCATCTGCAGCTCCCATTTCTCTACCTTATCATTTCATCTCTGGCCCTAGACTGGTGTCAAATGTTTGAACATGAGAGCAGTCTTTTCTCTGGGTGAGCTCCACCACACCGCTCAGAGCGGACATCCCTAGCAAAACCATTGAGAAAACTAGAACAGAGCACCCAGGGGTAACCGGAGAGGACTGACGTTTGGCATTCTTTAGAGAAGGAGGGGTGTGAGGGGGGGGCTCCAATGCTCAAGTCTCATACTGTGCGAGGACAATGCAAGAAATCTCATTTGTAGTCATATATCCCCGCTGCAAAAATATATCATGAGAATGCTGCAGTCACGGCTGTCTGGATGTGGGCAATAAATGCAGCACAATAAGTGTAGAGGAATGTGTTATGGTCATATTGGTGCAGAGATTTATCAACAACAAGCACTGCAGCTCCGAGCATACTGACACCCACGGCACAGAGATGAGACCTCATATTCTTTGCAAAAGGACGTTGCAGGAAATACAATACACATTGGACTATAAGTTTCACTCCATATACACGCAACAAAGCATTGTGCCCCTATGGAAATCATGCATTCACATGCACAGGCATGAACTAGGTTGCGGTTACAGGCAAGCTGTTATACTGTGACATAAAAAAAATGTGTTGATTAAAGGAGCTATAGATTTAAAAGGAAGGTTCAACGTCTTAGGATGCAGATCTAATTATTTCAAAAGTCTTCAGTCTGTTAGATTCATGTTCTTGCTGACATTTGAAACTACACAAAATACACACAAAGGAATCACAGGAATTTAAAAAGCAGTTGTCGTGGTTTAAAACAGAGAGGGAGCGAGGGACCCAAAAAAAAAAAAAAAAAAAAAAAAAAAAAACACAAGCAAAAAGACCCCAAATGGTTTCAATGAATAGCAGCCACAATGTTAGCATTTCTCAGCAATGATAGTACGCAGTAAATGTGAAAACCACGCCATTTATTTCCAATCTGATACAATTAATCCTATCGCCAAGTTTAGCCAAACCAAAACACTAACAGGAGAAGTCATTATGAATAAATGGAGAGGACTTTAGGTGCGAGAAATGTGTATGTGTGCGTGTGTGAGAGAGACAGTCTCCAAAATCACAAACAGTCTCCAGAGAGCTTGCTGCAACCCTCCAAACCCCTGCGGCTAATTCTCCTGGTCATTATTGTACATAGGAATGTCATCTGAACCCAACTGTACCATTGACAAAGACAAGAGAAGAAAGCCAAAGAGTTCTGGCTAACAAGTTGTCAATCATTTGTGACCGCTATGGAAAAGTCATAATCGACAGCGACAGAGAATCCAGTCTAACATTAATATGGTGCATTCAAACATACAAAATTGGCAGCAGTGTGATTAAACAATGTGACCCCATTTTCCAGCAGCTTTCTTTTTATATTTAACATAAATCAAACGTGCTATAAGCATATTGTGGGTGACCACGCAAAATATCATACTGCTTTCTCCAAAATCATGATGGATTGACCTTAAAATCTGGAAGTTGGACGAACAGATCTGCAAGCTGGAGAGAGATACAACAAAATTCTTTTCACAAGGTAGAAGACCGCATTTAGTCTCACCTAGGCAACGGGAAATACACAACAAAACAAAGTGCTCATCGAAAGTGTTAAAACTTGGTCAGACCACCTTTGACTACAGTGAAGCTTCTGCAAATTGACATAGAGCCTAAAGCATCATTTTCCATAACATGCAACCACAAGTGCATACACAGCAGAATCGTCAAAGAAAAAATGAGTTCATTCGCAGAAACAGATAAATGCCATTTCTAAAAATATAAACTGGCTGTACTTAATGCTTCACATAACTGCTTCACATAACATACTGTATATATCTAAAAATCTGTCATTATATTGCCTAAGCATTCAGCTTAATAGTGTGCTTTTTTTCATTGATATCTGGAAAAAAACATCTTTTATAAAAATCAAAACAATGGAGGATGTTTTTGCAAATGAATTCTTCAAATAATTGCCTTTGCTGTGTGGGCATGATTCCTCACGGGTGTCAAAAACAGAGAATTAATGGTATAATTCCTAAACTGCTCTTCTCCTGCTATATTAGCTTGTTTGAATGTCTGTGCACAAAACTAATCTCAAATTTTCGCCATCCTAAGGAGACAAAAGTGCAAAACTCTATGACCCTCAAACGGTGCCCCTCAAAATACTTCCATGTCCATTATCTGTAATGCTATAGGGTGAGGACAGCCTTCCTGCACGGTGCAGCTTGATTTACAGTTTGAGGTAAACCATCAACCATCATGGGTCCGTATAAAAACGAAGGTATAAATCTCTCTTTCACCAGCAGCGTCACTAATTGACAGTTAGCGTCAGAGGAGAAACCAGAATTTAACTTTTTATCACAAATACCGAGGTCGATTTATTCCCCCCGTTTGCTAACATGTCCGGGCATTGCTGCTCTGGAGTGAGGTGACCTCTCATCATTAGCCCCGCTGCTTCCTGCTCTGGCTGTAAATACCTGTCTGGGGTAAAAGCCGGATCAAAGAAGTGGGAAAAAGTTCAAACAGTTGTGCAGTTGCATCAGGTGGGGGGGCTCCGCAACAGACTGCCATTCAAGAGCGTGACGTAATGCAAACACAAATAAAAACCTCAGTGAAGTGACAGACAGCTGGTCAGGGGGGGCAATGCAGAGAGCTTAAGTTCTTGTCGTTTTAGTGCTAATGCTCGCCATTGTCCCTGAGTTTACATCTGTGGACTGAAGAGAGATAACTGACAGGGAAAAACACTCCCTGTTCCACATCATCTGTGCATTTTATTTACGTTTAATTAATGTTTCACTCAATGAGACCTTTTCCCAAATTGCGATTTTGAGGAAGTTCTTTTGACTGAAACTCTGATTGGAAAATATGACTCAGAAGAGATGCGTGCATGGGAAACGTCTCATCATGCATTTGAATATTTTGGGTATAGTTTCCGACACCACAAAACAGATCACGTGGCAGTGAGTGTTTGTGTGTGTGTTATTTTTTTTTATTCTGCTGGCCTCAAGACCGCCTGCCTGACCACCACAGCAAAGGAAGTGCCATGCTCTGTTCCATGCAAACACACCATACACAGAACTCATTACTAGTTGGATCTGCACTGTTGAATCCTGTGGTGCAGTGAAAAAATGTGTGATCTGACTCAAACTCAATCAGGGAGTTTGACGATCTGAGGGATTCTTACACGTTTGCCCTGATAAATGAAACATGTCGTATTGTTTCGTGCCCTGTGTATCTGAAGATGCACATTTTATGTTAAACGATCAAGGTACACATGTGCAATAGTTCATTAAAATGCTTTTTCTCAGTATCCAGGAGGCTAATTTGCTGCTTTTTTGTTTGTATAGTTGGCTGAGCTTCCATTTTTCACACCTTTGGAGTCGTCTGATTTTAGTTTTCTGATTGCATTTATTATTCAGTTTTGCTCTGTTTTCTGATCATGCACATCGAGCGCCAATGTGTCTGTCAATTAGTTAAAATCATTTATGAAAAGCATGTGGCAAGCTATATCTACATAAACTCTGTATACTGACAAGACTGTAACATTTTTCCATACTCTGTTGGACTTTTTTATGCAGCTCCAAAACATTCTGTCTTTAAAATTATTAAATTTATTTTTTGTGCTTTTCCAGACCTTTTTGGGAAACCTGTATCTGGGTCTGTAAGACAGTCTGGATGATAACTCAAAAAAGTCGCTCACTGCCTCGGGCAAGAGAAAATAACTGATTAAATGAGACTGGCTAAACGCCAAGCAATCTGTTGTAACTGAGGAGGTTTGCGGTAGGTTTGGGGAATGAGAGAGGAAATTCCACGGATGTGACCAAAGTGGAAAGTAGTGCATGCTAACCATTTCAATCTTTGTTGCAGAGTAGTGATTTTGGGGCAGTGTGCCTCACTCTAAACTGAAAAGCAGCTGGACTGGAATGTACATGTGTGTGTGTGTGTGTGTGTGTGTGTGTGTGTGTGTGTGTGTGTGTGTGTGTGTGCA
>OMLF01057853.1:0-13260 GCA_900302615.1 Holocentrus rufus | reverse complement strand
AAATTGATATTGTGAATGAAAGTCAGAGTCAAGGCTTATTATTTTGTTTATTGTTTTGAGCTTACCAATTCTTTTGGTAAGTAAAATAATAAAACATACTATCTGACGTTACTGTAGGCAAGGTATTTATCAGGACAGGGTCATGATACCTCTATTTTAAAAGCAAAAACTGTCAGTGTGTATTAAATGTTTTATGAACAAGGTCTCAAAAGTAAGGTAAAATCGGGGTTCAGTCCTATGAACCTGAACCCCCGACAAAAAAGCAATATTTTTTAGTACTCTTTTCAAGTCAGGGAAGGACATAAAGAGCCGATCTGTTAAATTACAGGATTTTTAAAAAAATCCTGTTACAGCAAATTTACAGTTCCAGGGTATTTTTCATTAAGATAGGCTATTTAATATTTTCATGCCATTGTAATTAACTATTAGGTGTTCAGGTATAGATTACATTTGGTTGCCCTGTAGTGTTTACTTATTACCCTGCACACTGAAACTAATCCAGCCTTTCTCTCCATCTGCATAGAGTGACAATTGAATTCCAGCCCTTAGCAAACGGCAGGGGAATCATCCTAGACCAGTGCCTTGTACATTAGTGGCAGGGTTGAGGGGCTGCAGATGATTCAGTGGTACAGATAGTGGTGAAGATCCTGAAATTTCCAACTCACTAATCACTTGAATGGGTGAACAGAGGACTTGAAAAGATCTTTATTGACAAGGTATTGGGAGATGTATATACTGAGATTCTGGAGTTGGACTGGATTCCTGATTTTGCCATTTCTACATTCTATTCTTTAATGATTGTCTCCAGGAGACAATGTACTTTGAACAATTATACGGCGTGATCTGCTGCAGACTGGAATATTCATGGAAGAAACTTAAACAATTGGGTCGACTGTATGTTGATTGGACGGACAACTACAGAGAGGCCTGCTGAGAGATGCTGTGCTCGTTCACTGCCAGCCTCTGCTCTGATATCGTCTTTTCAATGAAGCATCGTCTGGGAAAATACCATATTTTTTATTTCTCTCTAAATACTACCCTTCAAACAGGCTAAGTACAGAATCTTTGCATAAAACTGTATTGTGTCCGTTTTCCAGCTTGTTCCATACAGTTTTTGTTTGACTATTCCCGGCTGTTCAGAAAAGGTACCCCTCATTGTTTTAAAATCTTTGTTGCACTGTACATTGCCTGCCTTTGTAGTCTCATAACACAATGCCAGTTTCAGATAGTGTGTCCGAATATGTGTGGTCAGCCTATTCTCCCACACCACGCTCAGCAGGATTCATTTCATCCATCAAGCTGCTACAACATTAAAAATAGCCATGCATATTGCATGGCAAATACTACTTTCTCCAGATTTGCTTTGGAAAGACACAGATTATTCTAAGGTGAGTTGACTTTTCACTGGCTTACTGCTTTGAAAATTGCATTAGGCTATATTACTGTTCAGCTTTACATACTTACTCACCTATACTTACACAATACAAATTAGTTACCCATTTCTAGAATGTTTGAGGTGTATGAGGATTGCACATGAGGATTTACAAGCTCACAGTGTTCCACAGGAAAGTGTAGTTCATTTCTTACTTCATTTCTAAAATACAGTTTTATTAGATGCTTCTTATTTAACCAGAATTTATACAGAACCCCCATTCTGTACCTTCTCACTCTAATCCATAATAAACACGACCCTAATGTTTTCTTTACTTTCATTAAGGTTAAGCTATGGGCGACTGGTCAATACTTGGTCGTTTTCTGTCTGAGGTACAGAACCATTCCACGGTTATTGGCAAAATCTGGCTCACTATGCTGCTCATCTTCCGCATCCTGCTGGTGACCTTGGTGGGCGACGCCGTCTACAGCGATGAGCAGTCCAAGTTCACCTGCAACACCCAGCAGCCTGGCTGCAACAATGTCTGTTATGACACATTTGCCCCCGTTTCACATTTACGCTTCTGGGTCTTCCAAATTGTGCTGGTCTCCACCCCCTCTATCTTCTACATAGTTTTTGTCCTGCATAAGATTGCCAAGGATGAGAAACTGGAGGTCAAAAGGGGGCAGGTACTGGCTCAAAGGCCTCACAGAAAGGGCTATGGGGAACTGGGAAGAAATAGCATGGAAGCTCTTGAGGTTGGCATGCACACCTACTGCCCTCAGTATAGTGAGGAATGGGATGCCAAAGAGAGCGGAGAAGTGGAACAAAGCCTCCTGGAGGAGGACTATGGGGAGGTAGGGGAGGACCCCACCCACTTGTCCAGCCAGGTTCTGCTCATCTACATCCTTCATGTATTACTACGCTCTGTCATGGAGATCACCTTTCTGGTGGGACAGTACTATTTGTTTGGGTTTGAGGTGCCTCACCTGTACCGCTGTGAGACTTACCCCTGCCCCACTCGTACAGACTGCTTTGTGTCACGTGCCACTGAAAAAACCATCTTCCTCAACTTCATGTTCAGCATAAGCCTTGGCTGCTTTGTGCTCAACATTGCAGAACTCCACTATCTGGGCTGGATCTACATCTTCCGCGTCCTCTGTTCCGCCTGTTCCACCTGCTGCAGTCGGGAGAGGGATGCAGTGGGACTGTACTCAAACCACAACCCCCTCCTGCTGCAGCTCAAGCATTCACTGCGGGGAAGGCTGGTTCTACAGACCCCAGCACCCATAGCCCAAGAGAAGGCTGGAGTTTTGCTCTCCCATGCCCCAGCTATCTCCTTTGAGACAGACTCTACTGTGGAGTGCACCTCCAAGAGGAGTCCAGAGGACAGAGACAAAGTGAAGGTCAAGCTGGCCAACATAGCCAGGCTTGGACGGACTAAGAAGTCTTGGTTATGAAAGTCATATTTTGTGTAGTGCAGTTGTATTTGTAAAGAAAGACAGAATGCACTCTCAGATATTTACTCATTTGAGGATCATGAATTATGTAAGGACTTCTGATTCCTTTTCTTTGACTACATTAAAACAAAAAAAAATTTTTTTTTTTTAGAAACTTGTTTCTAGAGAGTGACTTTATGGATTTAATTCATGCATCAATGGTCCTTTTATTTTTACTGAATTCTTAGTGTGTTGTGAAAAGGGGAATATATTATTATTTTTTTGCTCTGAATATGTGATGTCACCCTTACTTCCATTTTTTCATGGGACAGTTTTATGTACCTCATAGCTAGAAACGTTTATATTCATTTAACAAATTGAGTACAAAGACATATTTAAATTTCTCTACCTTATAATAATCACACTCAAGAGTTTTCTGTCCAAAATAACACCAACCTAGTGGTGCAGTCTTAACCTCTGAAAAACAATGTGTTTTGTTCACATGTATTTTAATGGAACTAATGGTGTTTTCTGTATATTTTATACTGTCAAATTATATTTTTAAATGGGACGTTCTTGCTATTAACTTGCTGTTTATTCCAGAGTTGTTCTTGAGTACTTTATTCTGTGCTTGAGATATCTGGTAGTTATTACTTGCTGATTCATGAAAACTGATGTACATTACTTCTGGAAGCATGTACACCAAAGGCCTTTAAAAATGTAAAATATCACCCTCTATAATCCTAGATGTCATAAAGAAGAGCTATGACCTCCAACAAGTTAAATATATCTTATATCTGGGTCTACATGCTGTAATAAACATGATAAGGATGTTTTCAAGGTTTTAAAATCAGATTTGGATCATTTTCTGTAAACTGAATTCTTGGTGATCACAATCTGTATTGGTAATCATTTGCATTTCAACTTTTTTAACCTATGATTAAAAAAAAGTACTTGAGTAACTGAGTGGTTATTTTGGTGGATAAAAAAGAGGACCTTTTTTTTTGAGGGTGCGCCAGGGTCCTTTAAAAACTTTGCAGCTGAAAAACATTTTCAACGACTCCTGTACTGTATTTTAGTGGGTCGAGTTGTGAGGTTGAAATATGACCACAAGAGGCCACTCTAATACCTAGTGACTGAACAATAAGCCTAATGGAAATAAAATGAGTGAAACATATTAAGATATTCCATCTATTTTCCAATAAATGTACAGTCAATAATAAACTAAGACATTTCCTTTACGAATCTAAGACTTTGAAATACAAAAGTCGTGTACACTATGCCTTTATCTATTTGTTGGGAGCGAGTTTGGAAGGCTTTTTGTTCTGAAGTGACTTGAGTATTTGAAGTAATGTAAGAATAAATACAATAGCCGGTTCACACTTGCGCGTTGCGGGAATGCGGTACGAAAATATGGAAAATCCGTATGCGAAGTTCACGCATGCTGATGCGGTGCGCATCTTTCGCATTTTTGTGTTCTATTTCGCACTGAAATAAACAATACGTGCCATACGGAAAACGAAGTTGTCAACAAGCAGCAGCAACGATGATGTCCTGCTTTTTTAGTTTTTATTGTATGGGCTCCATCCAGTTTTGGAGAGGCGCAAAGGGAGCGTTTCACCTGCTGATACAGGATATTTAACCACCGCGACGGGTGCGATAAACTGCATAAACAATGTGTTGAAGTCGTTTTTCCACTTTGACAGATTCATATCTGTCGAAATTCCTATATGTCAAAGCCACCATTTCATGATAGAACTATCACCGTGCGGCTATTACTTTTTATCTAAAGACGACGTTTCTCTCACCATGCAGTGCGTCAAATCAGCAAACCGCTTCAAGCTTAATTTATAGGATCATCTTTACTTGGGATCAGATTTCAGCCAGTGGTTCATTGCAGACCTTTAACTTCATTTTTGGTGTCGCCAAAAATTAACATGCAATCAAAGAGAGCCATGTGGCCTGTGCTTGTGCTATGTACAGTTTTGTCAGCCTGAATTCTTGGTGTGACATTTTGATTTTTTGCCATTTACTTAAACGTTTTAATGTAATGCGTTTTTTGTTCAGTATGCATTCCTGCTGAAATAACTGTTAATTGGTATGAGTGCGGCGCACCTTGTGTCATTTTCATCACAGTTGGTGGAGGTCCAACTGCACATCTCTGAAATCACAAAACCCCACTTAATGTTATCCATGTCTGTTTCAATTTGATATGAATCTGTCGAGGTGGAAACACTACTTCAATCCGTTGTTTATGCATTTAAACACACCTTTGACGGTGGTTAAATGATCATATCGACAAAACGATGGTGCGTCATGGCGCACGGAGATCAAAGCACTACTGATTGGTAAAATCAATGCCAGCAGCAAATCCACTGGTAACATGAATCATTTCCATCTCACAATATTGCCAAAACAACAAAAGTTCACTGGCACGCCGCCTGGGGAACCTGACACGTCGGGGGTCACCATGGTGAAAGATGTTTATTTTCTCAAGGATTTTATTAGTCTAGCAGTTTTTTCCGCATTCCACTGAAGCAGACCAATACAAACCACCCTCGTTTAAAAAAAAATCCAGACGTGTATATAAATACTCATGATACACTATAAGTAAGACAGCCGCAGTGTTGCTGTAAGATTTACTTTTTCACTTTGACGGAGATAGACCAGCTGACTCCCATAGACTTCAAGCCATTATGCTAACCTAACAGAACCGAGGCGGTGGACGTACATAGGTGAAAATGGTATCTAACATCTTTTCTCACTCTGGATAAGTGGTCAAAAGGGAATGTTTCCCAAAACGGGTATTCCTTTAACTACCATGACTTGTCATCAATTTACATCATAACGATTTATGTTCTTCAACAACCTTTTTGTTAAAAATGTTTCTCAAGATAAGGAAAACATCTATATCAAGAACCCTTTTGATTTTAACAACCCTATATGGAAGTAACCAAGAATCACTTTGTCATGGAGTAGCAAGGTAGTGGACCTAATTGCAAGAAATACAGGTGAACTGAAGAGTAGTATAATCCAATTTAATGATAAATTTCAGGTTACCACAGCAAGGAACACAGAAAAAATGGCACTTGGAACAGGCAGGAAAGAACAAAACAGAAGGAAACTGACAGGTATTTATACACAATGAACTAATTACAGAACAAGACCTGGAGTGGGAAGGCACTAGGAAAAGGAGGGAAACACTCGGATTGGAAGACAAGGGAGACAAGAAGACAGGATCGACGGGGAAAAAATGAACTTTAAGATTTTCTACTGCTACTCCTACAAATGTTGGGAGCAATCTGTAAATGTTAAATATCAGGCAATTAGTCAGCAATCAAAGAACAAGACAATTATTGAGAAGCATATGTACCACTTAATGAAAATTGAGTTTTCATTAAAAAATCACAACTGAAGGTGATGTAGTGAGTACAGTGTTGTGGGCATTTAAATTTCAGCAAAGGCCAGGAGCAACACATAAGTTGAAATGGTTCCTTAAACAGAAAATCATTCATTTTATTTACCACACTGATGTTTAACATTTTCAAGTGAAGTTGGATCCATAAAACAGTTACATTTTGGATATAAATAAGAAAGCTTAGGAGTTACTGTAAGGTTTTTGATTAGGCTAATGACTCCTGTTGACTTCAAGTCTTTATGCTAAGCTAACATGAAATGCTACCCATAGGAACTGAAACCAGTGGACGGAGAAAATGTGAGGCCCCCTGCAATCTTTGTCTTGCCTCCTTTGTCTGACTCCTGCTTAGCCAGCCTAACACATACGTTCTGTGGAACATCTTGGCACAACTCATCTATCACTAAAAGTGCCTCTAAGACCGAGAAACCATAGAGTGTGTGGTCATCATACTGAAGAATAGTCTGCAACTTGGATCGTCCTGGGATCACCTCTAAGGGTTCTGAAGTCACACCAATAACCTAGCCATCTTTTTTGTTTTTATCATCAACTAGACTGACCAAGTTGGCAAAGTTCTCAATTGGCAGTGACCCATCCGAATCCTCCAGCCCTGCCCCATCCACAGAGGGCATGCTGGTTCTGTTGTTTAGAGGCTCCTCAAAATGTTCCTTTCAACATTTGACTACATCCTTAGTTGAGGTCCACATCCCCATTACTGCTGAGAACAGCCTGGATAAGGCAATGCCTAGCACTCGAGTTGCCTGACAGTTCACCAGAACCTCTCTCAGGCCAACCAAAAATCCTTCTTTGTGGTCTTTGCTCCAGATGTTGTTGGACTGATCACTGTAGATGCAGCCATTCTGGCCTGCTGGTACCCCTCCTCTGAGTCTGGAATCCTCAAGGTTAACCAAACCTGGAAGGCCTCCTTCTAGTCTCCTTCACTGAAATGGAATTGAATGGCCCTTATTTGACACCGATATCCTAGCTCAGTATTTTTTTTTTAATAAACTTACCAAGGTTTCAAGGTTTCAGTTGCTAATTTGGTAAGGTAAGGTTAGTTATGACATTAGCTAGTAAAGCATAGGATTATGAAGAGTTCATTTGCAGAAAGAGATAAATGGCATTTGTAAAAATATATAAATAAATGAGTAAGGTCTAAAATGAGTCTAAAATATCAATATTGTCACAATATTGCCTATGCATCAGCCTTATAGTGCGCTTTTTTGATTGATATTATTGGGAGAAAAACATGTTTTATGAAAATGAAAAAAACGGAAGATAACTGTTTTTGAAAATGTACTCTTTAATATTCCAGACCAACAGTACTGAACATTAGTTACATTTGTATACCCATACTTGTTAATTCCAGCTAGCACAAACAGTAACCATAACCAACCTTCTACTCACCTGTACAAAGATGCCCAAATATTTGATCTAACCTACTTAAAAAAGTCTGGAGCGACCACCATGTGGTGGCATGCATGACAGCTTAATTGCAGACCCATTTCCATTGCTTTGATCCCCGCTGTAAAGCCTTTTGCCTCACTCGACTCAGCAACTCACTGTAAGTCAGAGGTAAACTCAACGGTACCATGGCAATGGTACACTCTGACCATCCTGAAATTTTGATTTGAAGGGGACTGGCTGATTCATCCATTCAAGTTCTGTGGATAGACCATATTATCAGTAGTTAATACATGATGAAGGAAGAGAATATGATTTGCCCTCTGGGCTTATTACATGTGCTACTTCCAGAGTAATCTCACCCCCTGAAAACCTGAGATGGAGCATCAGAAGAAAATTATACAATTTTCATGAAGTTAGAAATCAAATATATGTTTTTCAAATACATGATACACTCTGTAAATACGTCAGCTTCAGTCAGTTGCTGTGAATTTTTTTTTTTTCACATTGACGGAGCTAGACTAGCTGACTCCTGTAGACTTCAAGTCTTTATGCTAACCTAACACAAAATGCTATCCATCAGGATGAAAGCAGAGGTAGAGTGTGTACCACATACCATTAAAGGAGTACCCCTATGTTTTGTGCAAATACCCCTTTTCCAACTTACCTAGAGTGAGACAAGATGCTGATCCCAAATAAATTACTCCTGTAGACTTAAAGTCTTTATGCTAAGCTAACACAAAGTGCTAACCATCGGAACCGAAGCAATGGACGTACATAGGTGAAAGTGGTATCGAACATCTTGTCTCAGTCTGGGTAAGTTGGATAAAGGATATTTTGCCCAAAATGTTAGAGTATTCCTTTAAGGCTAAGTCCTTATTGCAGTCCTTATGAGACCTGAGTTCTTTCAAATTCAGTTTTTAGAATTTTTACATTTCTGAAATTTTCTGAAGTTTCAGTTGTGAAGACAGCAAAATTTGCAACATTTTTTTTCACATGAAGCGTGGACATTGTGCAAGTGTGTGTTTACAGTGGCAGTGAGTATGTATTATAGTATTTATTGTATTTATAGTTAGAAATTTTCATGTGCTGCAGATTCAATTATGGATAAAATAAAATAAAAAAACAGCAATGTCAGACTGACATTGAGCAACCCTATGTGGAACATTCCTTAAGTTATGGTGTTCCAGTTTCATGGCATGTATTCTTTACGATATATGAATTCATTTACTAATTATAGGGCACATTACTGTACACCCCCTTTGTATGTGGCCCCTTTGTATGTTATATGGTGTTACATATGTTTATTGTCTTATCTTATATTTTTTTTGTTGTGGTGTTTATCAATGTACTTGTCCCTGTCATTGTAGTGGTTGTTATATAGATGTTTCTTGTCCTTTTGTTATGTCTGTTTATGAAAATATATATATATAAAAAAAAAAACAGCAATATTTTATTTGTGCAGATCTATGGATGCTCTGTAGTGATTATGTGATTTGTGCAAAGTATGCAGGAGTATTTAGAATTAATTAGTTTAACAGTTTGTAAAAAAAATATCGAGGTGGACTTCATAATTAAGTATAAGTACCTAGTACCTAGTATCTTCTTGTTTGAAGCGAAAATCACAAACGGGGTTTCTGCAGGTTTCAACAAGTTAAATTTAAGACTTTTTCAGACCTTTTTAAGATGATTCTGAATACAATTTAAGACCTATTTCAGGTCCATACTGTCAAAAATGTATAAAAGATACCTATCCAGGGGCTGCTTAGTCAGTATTGTAGGTGTCAGCATTGTTAGTGCAGAAGTAGCTGGGTGTTCTCACATAAATTCTGACCGAGCTGCACCGAGCTGGCAATTATTAGCCATGCCCTATGAAATGGAGAGATTTAAATGTGGATGACCTGTAGATATTCAATCAGACCATAAGCACCTTTATAATACTGTGTCCAATCCACAGCCCAGTGCCTGAAAATGGCTACAACACACTGGTAAGACTACAAGGATTTTGTTTTTTTACAACTAGCTGACACATTGAGCTGGGCATACTGCACAGGGCAGGAGACCAGAGGCCCAACTGATAGGGAGGCTGAGTTAATCAACATGCTGCATTACCTGCCAGTGTTTGGTGAGAGACTACAGGCTTTTATGAAAACTACAGCACCTGAACCAGACCAACAACAGCTGCACAGACAAAAATTAAGAGCTGCAGGACAACTGATATCAGGGCTTAATCTCGCGTTAGGATTTAATTTCCCAGTGTATATAACAAGATCCATGAGAATGGGCAGATTTGCTGCCAAACTGGCTAATTAGTCCGCGAACACTCAATTCATTCAATTGTCAATTCATTCATCAGAGCGCTGAAGTTGCCTTGTGAGTGAGCTAGCTAATGTGGTTTATGTTAGCTAATGTGCTAACTAGATGGCAGCATTTAGTACATGACATTGCCCTGATGTAGTGTTGCGACTGTTTTATACCTGTAATCAGTTGATATCACAGCACTTAAAGCAGCAACGAGATGTACACTAGCTAACAAAAGCTAGCTTACTATGTAAACAGTCGTCTGCATCCTGACATTAACTTACCCAACCAACCCAACTTCATCTCATGCACCAAACGCATCTAATCTCTGATGCCGGAGTTCAGCACGACCCAAATTCAGAACAATGAAACACCTACATCTTCTCCATGAAAAATCATGACATACAAAAGCAAACATATTGCCATGCAGCACTTTCTAGACACATCACTTCTCGTACCATGGAAACCATTTTTTTTTTTTTATACATTTCAGCTTTCTTAACTCATGGTGTTTGCGGTTGACTGCATATTCAACTTATAATTATGGGACTCAGTAGAACCATTTTCAAATTTAATGTTATAAAATCTGATCCATTTTCACTATGTACAGTTTGGTTTTCTTCACAGCTTCCCTAGTTAGAATTTCTTGTGAGACATTTCACCCAAGTACATCTGTGTCACAGTACACCTCTTAGACAATAGTTTGATTCATTAGATGGTGCTCTTTATTAGATGTAATCATGACTATCAACTTAATGTCCTAGAGAGAAGTGTGATCTAACTGAAAGCAACAGGGAGTGTGCTGGCCTCAGCTTGAAAGTTAAAAAAAGTTGAATTTTTAACAATCAGTTAATCTTTTCAGTTTTTACAAGTTGAACATCTGATAACACTGCTTACTCTCTGCCGTTAATCTCTATGTGAGAAATAATTACCAAAGTATAAATGCTGTCAAAAAATCGGAGTTCATCTGCACATCTCCCAAACTGTACATAGTGAAAATGGATCAGATTTTATAACATTAAATTTGAAAATGGTTCTACTGAGTCCCATAATTATAAGTTGAATATCAGCAAATGTAAGTTTTAGTATTAAAAGTTAAATTTTAAATTGTATTGTGAAAGATGTAGGAGTATAATAAATGAGAACTGTTACCCGAGGAAAGTTTTTGACATAGCTATTTTATAAGCATCTTAAATTAAGAAAAAATACTACAGTTATTTTTAGTGAAGGCAACAGTAAGCTGGGTGACATATAGATATCGTGATATGAAACAAGATATGTGCAATTTTGGACATCGTAATATTGTGATATCACATAAGTGTGCTTAAAGGCTTAAAGGCTTAAAGGCTGCATTACAGTGAAGTGAAACAGTTTTCTGAACTCAGTAGACTGTTCTGGTCATAATATCCACATTATTAATGTTTTATTAAAAACATCTTGTGTGTAAACATCTTATGAAATCACTAAGCCATCATTACAGTATTGTAACAATTTCAATATCGAGGTATTTGGTCAAAGGTCGGCCTATTGTGATATTGGAATTCATCCATATTGCCCAGCCCTAAGCAGCAGTATTCAGTATTGGTGATAATATATGGTACCATGATGTTATTGTATCCTTTATGGCTAGACATTCTAGATTACATAATTTTTTGACATCATGTTGTCTATTCACATACTGTATGCCCTTATGTTGAGGCAAAGTGCGTATAAGGGACAGATGTGTGTTTTAGGATTTTTTCAACTGTAGGAACTTCACAATGTGTGCTGTCTTGTGAATCCTATTTCACGGGTTCCCGAATTGTTTCCAATGGCTATGACATTGTTCCAGATAGAGTGCCCAGAACCTCATTTCAGACCTGAGGGTGGATAATGCTAAAATCCAAGTACCTGGAACCTTTATAATTTAGGATCAATAACACATTTGATACCCTTCACAGTTGGTTCTGCATACAGTGGAAACAGAAACAAAGCCAATCCCAGAACTTCACAGGAACTTCAACAGAACTTCGGCTTCTAAAAAGGCCCAGGTTATGGAAAGTTCTGGGTTACCCTTGACAGCGGAAATGGGCTATATGTGACCTTTGGAGTGATGGCCAGTCCTGGCTCTGTGAAACAAAGATCTTTCTGACTATGCTGCGCTGCAGTGTACTGAAGAGAGGGGCCTGGCCTGTTTATACATTGTGTATTATATGCATGTGAGCGTGTGTCAGTCTGAGTTCACGATGGAACCATGGGGCTGTAATGAGTTCCTGTCTTGAGACCCCTCCTCCCTTCCTCCACACTCATGGTCACACACCCACCTCTTGCTGGCCTGGCACAAGCATCCAAGGTCCCTCTCTCCCCACGGATAGACTTTAGACTAGGTGAAAGCTTAACCAGGCTGCAAGAATTAATATTGAACAAACACCTTCTTGTCACTTGAGAGACTGTAGAGTCTGTAGATTTACACAAAAATAAGATCTGGTTTTGGGTATATACACTAATCCTACTGCCCAGGAAATGACAAACCAAAACTTAAAGGAAGACTCCAACACACTCCAGTCACATATCTTATGGCCCTTTTCCACTAGTACCTACTCAGCTCGACTCGGCTCTACTCGGCTCGACTCTACTCGCCTCGACACGGTTTGGTTGGTTTTCCACTACAATTGCGTATCACCTCATTGTGGGCGGAGTCCTGTGGAGTCGTCATAGGCAAAGCGGCCCGAAAGTCCGAAAGCACCGTCCAGCTCCCTCTGAATTCTCTCGCCCGCCACCAAACACAAAAACGTCTCCGCCTCCTCCTTTGTCCAGGCGACAGGTTTGCTTGCCATAATTGTGTGTTGCTTACAACTTCAGTGTTAATAAATAAGCACGGTCGCTGTGGCCAGTCCTTTTAAAAATGCCGGGTGTGTTTTCGCGAAGGAGTCGCGCTATTGTGTCGTCGCTCGCTGTCCAATCAGTGGCTTGCACGGCGTTTACGTCACATTTTCGGCTCGACTCAGCTCGACTCAGCTCGCTTGGAACCCCGGCTGAGTAGGTCCCAAAATGGGACCTGCTAGCAGGTACTAAGACCTAATGGAAACGCTCTCAAAGCGAGTAGAGTCGAGCCGAGTCGAGCTGAGTAGGGACTAGTGGGAAAGGGCCATAAGTTGCAGCTGAGTTGCATGGTGTAAAGCCCTCTGCAACGCACTTGAAACCTCTGTGAAACCCAGCCGCAACAGCTGCAAAACTCTCAACTTTGTGAAACTAGTTTCATGCAACAGCCAATCAAAAACGCTGATAAGGTTCCGGGTGATGATGTCACATGACTGTTGAGCTGCAGGGAAAGTTGACGTTACCTGGCG
>OMLF01057851.1:0-10975 GCA_900302615.1 Holocentrus rufus | reverse complement strand
ATCAGTGGGATTTTTTTTTTTTTTTTTTTTTTGTGGTTGTGCTTCCAGCTCTGGTTGAGACTTTTTACAAAAAAAACAAAAGTTATTCAAAAATACTAAGCCATTCAAGAAAGGGAAGACTTGACCAAAGCCCTTGTCACAGACTTTTTCAGGGAAAGGTTTCCACACACAACTTGAATTCAAGTTCTGTGGTTTCTATGTAATCTGACATTGAAGGAAAAACAACAAAAACCCATCTTCAAATGAAAGTCAAACTAATTGGTCACATTTTTAACATCAGAACCTGCATAAAATACAGCTTTATCTGTCCATATTCTGTCATGCTTTTCCTCAAAATTCAGAGACAAGAGCTCCTTTCTTATGGAGTAAAGCAGTGATGTAAGGATTACATCTCCAGCCTCAAAGTCACCTTTATATTCCACTTACATTTCAGATCACTGGGATTACTCCCAAACTCAACGTGTTCATCAGTATATTACTGTACCATATGAAAAATGATGCCTGAGATCCACAAACGAGGGCTCCAGAGTGCACCTTTCAATCAGTTTCTCTCGATGTAACGCTGACTTGAGTGACACAATGAGCTTCCTGACTTGTTTTAGTCTTTTTTATGCCGTCTGCAAAAGTTCAGAGTGCATCTGCCTTTCAGCCAATACTTACATTTAACCTTGAGGAACTTGTTTTTAATCTTTCTTGTTCCATCTTTGTATTTTTCTGTAAAGAAAAAGAGAATTGCTCGGCATTTTGAGTGTGGCTACTTTTTGTGTCTTGACTTGTATATATTATTAAAGTATTGTTGAAAAACTGATCCTGGTATTGAGCTTTCTTTTCCCTTAACTTTTTTTTTTTTTTAAGATTCTAGCCAAAGTAGGACTTGTTTATGACCATGTAGTACTTCACTGCTTCTATAGCAGTTAGAAGTTAACATGACTAGAGTTTAAACAACCTCAGCTGAGTCTAAATCATTTCTAGACCAGATCCAGATGGCTCCAGACTGAGACCAGAGAAAAATCAAATCTATTCCAGAATATAACACGGAATAAAGTGCACATGTCATTGCAAATGTAAAATAATGATCAAGAGGTTTACCAATGATCAGAGATGCACATATATCTGCAGGGGTTGTGTATTAAACTCTTGCACACTATACTAATTGATAGTTATGCTTAAGGACCATGATACACTTTTTTTTTTTTTGCAGAGGTGAAACCCCTTCTATTATCTTCAACACGGGAGAAAACAAACTGAAACATCAACAGTTATTTTTTGACCTATTAAACAGGCAGAACCCAAGACCAAAAGAAGTCCAATATGTCAGAAAAGAGGTGTGCACACAGAACAGGCCATGATAAACTGGCAGAGCAAGTAAACAAATTCAGAGAATGCGGGTGCAGCCAGGCATCCTTTTGAACCTAGTTTAGTTTAGTCTGTCTTATGTTCATTATGTTGAACACTTTGTGGATATCTCTCCAGATCAAACAACTCAACATGTAAAAGCATTAACACCCTGAGGATGTTCCTCACTGCGATTATACCGCAGGTTCTGCAGCTTCCTCATCACCCATTACCACAGCAGAGAACAGCCTCTTGGGTATTGAAGGTGCAGTAAATAAGCTCATGGGGACAAAGAGCTCATTATAGTCCACTGAACCTGATCTGGCATCTCACACAGCTCTTCCCAGTCTGATCAGAAGGCAAGAGATACCATGCAGGCCTAATTGTTGATTTCCCGCTCTGGCGTCAGTAATGTGCACAAAGTGTGAAACAGGGCCATCTGGTGGAGGGAACAGAAGAGGCTGAAAGGAAAGCAAGAGGCTGGTCTGGGAGTGATGATGATGATGATGATGACCGGTTGCTAATCCAACACCAGCACCAGCTACCTTTCATTCTCTGTTGGCTTCAGAATACTCTTCCTTTTAATCATTATCAAATATGGTAATATAATACTTCCATTTAGACATCTTTCACTAATATCAAGTCTCCATATTGTTTTTATGTTCCTATGCTTTTTACTTGATTTTTCACTTGGAGCTGGTTAGAATTGTAGTTGTTTGTGTATTTGAAAAAGTGTAAATATTAAAAAGTTAAGACAATTTAATCCCCAAAATCATATATTGTTCATATTTGACTTAGCCATAAACTGTGTATGAGAAATATTTGAGTCTAGCCACAATACAAGGGAATGTTTGTGACTGAAAATGGTTCATCTAAATCCATTTTATGCTGAAATTATTATTGTAAACCCTGTGTGGGCAGTAGCGGATTTGCACAATCCATCCAACAGAAAAAAACAAGCGTTTTCATATTCAAAAACTGCAGAAGTATGAAGTAACACAGAATCGATATAAAAGAGAGCTTTATTGACAAATCAAAACAATGTTCCTTATAAAAGAAAGAATTCCAGAGAAAAGCTGCAGCCCGGACTGGGCGGTCACGTCTTCACCTCTTCTTGAAGCCGTACTTCTTCCTTTCATAGAACAGATCTGTTTTGGAGCTTCCCAGGTTCACAATCTTAGGACAGCCATCTCTCTGTAAAATAAACACAGAGATGACAGAGAAGATTGGGTTACCATACCTTAAAAATTATCCATGTAACAGTTCACCCCAAAGTGGCAGTTCAGTAATTATCTACTCATCTGCAAGTCAGTCCAAAATTCAAAATTGCCACAAATAATCACCCAAAATTTTCCAAGCAACTTGTGCTGCATAATCCAAATGTTTTGTAGGGAAATTGCTGTACTATGGGTCCAGATGTCCAATATTTACCTTCTAAATTTTTTGTAAGTGACAATGCTGTGATAACGAGCCCTGCAACACAACACTACTTAAGAGGACTGTTGTCACCTTATAGGGTGGAAATGTCAACAGTTTAGGAGAAGGCTGAGGTGGAACTACGTTGGCTAACTCAATGTGTGTTTTAACCTCAGTGGAGCATCAGGGTGAGCAGATAAAGAGTGTATTTTCATAATATGGTGAACTATTATTGCATGCCACTTTCAAGTTTAATCTCAGACCTAAAGGCACAAATTAACTGTCACTGTGTGGACGCGAGCCAATTAAACAAACTATGCAGTTCAGCACACAACAACAAAATAAAAATGCAAAAGAGGCTTGGGGAAACTCACATCTTTCTCCTGGATTGTGCACTCTTTACAGTAATAGGCATCAGACACTCCAGGCCCTCCGCAGATGACGCAGCGGCCCTGATAGGAGCCGTAGTTACACTCGTCACAGATACGCACCAGCGTGCAAGGCCTCACATAAGAGTCACAGATGACACACTTTCCATCGCCTGGGAGAAGCAGGGAGTCAAGAGAGATGTTAGGAATGAGTGAGAGGAAAGAAGGACGTGAAGAAAGAGACGTGGAAATGAGGAACCCAGTGAACATTATGACACTGAACAGATGGTCAAAACCTCAGCCTCCCATCCACCAAATGCTTTCTGGCTGAGCAGATGATTGTTGGACATAAAACATGTTAACAGTAATCTGCAAAAGACTGACTACTGGGAATATTGACTGTGGTAAAACTGTAGTAATTTATATACCGAATCCAATTCTAACTATTCACTTTTCACAGTGGAGACAAGGTCGGTTAAGATTTTTTAAAATTATTTCATGGAATTTAGTTGCTGAAGGGTGAATTGGCTATATGTAGACATATATGAATAGAACAATTTTGTCCGAGTAAACAAGGAAACAAGCTCAGCAATTAGACTTGATGCTTCTCTTGCAAACAGGAAAACCATAAGCTTAAACCATAACCATAAGATTGGATTCATGTAATTTAAAGTTGTGGTGAGAATTTGAGGCTGTCGGTGTTTACATTCAGTGTAGATGAACATACTCACATTTCTCGCAAAGTCTTCCAATAGCTGAGAAAGGAAAACAAACGGACAGTTAGTACCAGTGTCCATAAGCTAAGGCTAACTGTTAGCTAGCTTAGCCAAAAGACGTAACTTTTGTCTCTGGTTACAGTCAACTTCACCATTATATAAACTACAAGTATAATCTCTGAAATTACAACAATTATTACTCAATGGTTGGCGTAAATACTGTCTAACGTTGCCTTCAAAAACCCATTTGGGCTTACACACAATCAATGAAACTCCATGCTGTAGCACTAGCATGTTAGCTAACGTTACTTCAGGCAAAAGCAACAATGAGGCACATCCGGTTGCGGCTGAAAAGATAATTTATATAAAGAATCATATGAATTGAAATAAAACCTACCAACACCGGCTTGTTTTCTGCAAAAGATCAAATCTGGATGATGCTTTGCCATTGTTGGCAAACGCAAGGTAAGCGCTGTTGATTTTATTCAACTTTGACCTCTCGCCTGGTCTTCTTCCTGTTCTTCTACGGACACAGAGCGGCTGGCACCGCGTTACCGCCATCTACCGTTTCTACAAAATACGGCACGGATCAGGGTCACCATCAAGAATTAATCACATATTTTAAAATGGTAACTTTTCAATAAACTTGCCTCAGTCAAACCAAATATTCTGGTTTACCTATTTATTACTTCGTTTGTTATTATATGTTCATTGTTTTCCATACAAAGACCAAATGCCATGTTTCCTGGACACATAAAATCTGATTTAACTTCCATGTCTCCATTTATTTGTTTTGTTTTATGTTATTTTGTTTTATTGTATTTTATTTTATTTTTATTATTTTATTTTTTATTTTATTAACTTAATTTATCCAAAGTGAACTGAACTGAATTTGCTTTTTGCCCAGCAACATCCTGCCTCACATAAACACAGTTACACATATTCGCAATGGGAGTAGGACAACCTGCTTTTTGATTCTCGGTTTCGCAATATCTCATTTCATTAATTATTGTGTTTTAAGAACTACATGCGGAGGAATTCTATCATAAATAAGGGAAAAAAGGATAACAAAATCAGGCTCGGCAAAGTCGTCGTCTCAGGCTTAATCTACGGAGAGTATAATATTTCTGTGTAATTTTGTATTTATTGATTTATTTTTTTCACTCTTGGGTTTCCTACCGCGGGCTATAAAATATGACGTCACCACCGCTCGTCACATCTTTGTCAGTGAACAAAATGGCAACCTACTGTCTGACTGTCGCCCGGCTTCAGGTAAGCGATAAAAAACGGGTTTTTAAAACATATTTAGGTGTAAGTGAGGAATGGCACGCACTGTTTTAGATTATTTAAGGCCAGTCTGACGTGAACCTGACGTGGTTAAGTCGTCGGACAAGTCTGCTACGTTTAAAAAACCGTTAAACAGCCGCCGACCGGCCAGGTCATCGTGTCCCGACTTCAGCCTGAACGCATCAAACGGCAGCGAGTTAATCTTTTCCGTATAAAGCACAGATAAGCTGTCGGCTTACAAAGTGGCAGCATAGAAAATCAGTGCCGTCTTTTCTCTTATACCGTTAACTCTGTGTGCTTTAAATCTGGAGTTTGAGATGTGTTAGCAAGGTTAACACAAGGTTAGAGCTCCTAGCAACCGCTCAGTCACTGGGAAAAGACGCAGTGTGGAAAACTAGCACACGAACAGACATAAAACGTTATTTATCACTGTACTAATAAAGTCATTTGTCTATATTCTTGCTTGTCTGGGAGGTTGCCGGTTTAAATCCCTGGGCCCAACACCTCCACAGGTGCCCTTGAATTATTTTACATGGATTAATGACAACGTGTAGGCATAATTTTTGCTGTTTACTCCTTGGTTATTGTTGAACAGATAACCAGATTTAGCCGTGGAAGTGATTGACAGCACCTCTTTGCTTCCTCTCCCTTTTCTGTGAAAGTCAGTTGATCAGAGGTTGTAGTTTCAGCTGTTCACTGCCTGTTTCTTCACTACAAGCCTCCTCATTGGACTTCTGTGTGACTGACAGTTTGCTCTCTGTTCGTATTTTTCGATAAATTAAACCTATTATTTAAAGAGTGAAAGTGAAGTGAGCACTCTCCGTTCTGTTTACTGACATCCTGCTTCATATTAACACATTTACACACATTCAAAATGAGCTGCAAGCTCAATACTGTTGGGGTTTCAAAGCCTTGCCCAAGGGCACATGGACAGTAGCTGAGTCTGGGTATTTGAACCAGCAACTATTTGGTTACAAGCCCCCAACGTTCCCCTTGTTTATCTTCATTAATCCCTATGGGAAATTGTCAGGAATTACTTAAAATGTGTACTTAAACGACTGGAAACAATGACTGTGCCTGGATTTGGTTGCTGCTGAGTCACTTCATGCCTCATACTAATGCGGATATTAAAATGTGATGTGTGTTTTCTCTCCCCTCTGCAGCTGGCGCTGGGCCATGGTGCGCGACGCCTGCATGTATCAGCTGCATTCAGTGCCAAGGCCAAAGTGTCCATGAGCCGCTTTGAGCCGGCCTCCTACGTCAACTACCAGAAGCTGCAGTCAAACGTTGATATCGTACGCAAAAGGTCAGAGCTCCTGTAATCTACCCTGGTATTATTTACTCTGGCTCGCATCAATGTTTTCTCCAACGCGTCTTTATCTCTCTGAATGTTTGAGCTCCTGTGTTTGTTTTCCCCCCACAATTTTTTGTTGTCTTTGTAGTAACACCGGTCTGTCTCGCTGACTCCCACTGCTTGAATTACTGTAAAGCTCTTTGGGCATGTTGTGTGGAGGGTGTGGATTTGTTTGTGTGCATGTGGAGGGAGAAGTGGCAGTGGGTGAACACATAGATCGTTGTTGCTTGTTCAGCCCTGTATTTAAAGTGTTAGCCTTGTTCTGAACTGCTGTAAGCTGCCTATTACAAGAGAGGATAATGAGGAAGAGATGAGGCCGTAACCTGCTATTTCACTGGTGTGACCTTCCATCCCAGCAATCATGTCTTGAGTGTATCACCATGGATCTTGGCTTAAAGGAGTGATCAAATAAAGCAAAATCTCAAGGCATCTATTGCAAAATTTGCATATTAGAGTCAGAACTAGAAGCTGCTGAAACCTGCAAAAGTCTGGATTTAGAAAAGAACAATTTTAACATTCTTTTTTATTTATTTTATTTTAGTCATGTGCTTATAATCTCTTGGCTGATCCCTTCTGAATCCTCTTTTACCTTTGCAAAGACCTATTTTCCTCTCGGGGATGAATACATTTTCATCGCACCTTGTCTCTCCAGGCTCAACCGGCCCCTCACGCTGTCAGAGAAGATCGTGTACGGTCACCTCGATGACCCCCACAACCAGGACATCGACCGCGGCCGCACCTACCTGCGGCTGCGCCCCGACCGCGTGGCCATGCAGGACGCCACGGCCCAGATGGCCATGCTGCAGTTCATCAGCAGCGGCCTGCCCAAGGTGGCCGTGCCCTCCACCATCCACTGTGACCATCTGATCGAGGCCCAGACCGGAGGGCCGAAAGACCTCGCCAGGGCAAAGGTGAGGGCGCCGTGTCACGCTGAAAATCAGACCTGTGACCTGTTGCATGGAGGATGTTGTTGCTTGTCCTCCCACCATGTTTGCTGTGGAAGAACAGCGCCCTCTCCCTGTTTTGTGCTGTAAAGCAACACAGCAGATTTCTGTTGGACCTGGTGGCTCACGATGCCCAATGCAGTGTGGAGGCTGCCAGTCTCACTGCTGGTCTTGTTTGCATACAGTTATAATACTAATATCTCAGAGGTAATGATTTTCTCGTGTCACAAATGTCACACTTCACACCTTTTAACTGTGCTGTCCTCGTGGTTCTCGTCCTAGGAAGTTAACCAGGAGGTCTACAACTTCCTGGCCAGCGCTGGAGCTAAATATGGAGTGGGCTTCTGGAAACCCGGCTCTGGAATCATCCATCAGGTTTGATAAAATGTTGAATTCAATTTTAGACTAGCAGTAACAGTTGCTGTTAAGTTTGGCGTGCTGATATACTGATTTCTTGTCCCATCAGATCATCCTGGAGAACTACGCCTATCCAGGAGTGATGCTAATCGGCACAGACTCCCACACACCAAACGGCGGCGGCCTGGGAGCAATCTGCATCGGAGTGGGAGGAGCCGACGCTGTCGATGTCATGGCAGGAATCCCCTGGGAGCTCAAGTGTCCCAAGGTTGACACAAAACCCAAATTTGTTTATGTCATTCTCTTATCTTCCACTCCGATCCCTGTACTTCAAAATGACACAGGCTTCGATTGTGAAATGACAAATATGTACACTGGCAATCAGCGTGTATCAAAAGTTGGCACACACGTTGATGCTGAGCTCTCTTTGTTTGCCAGGGGAATGCATCACTGTTTACAGAGGTGGAAGACTATTCAAATATTTTGCTAAACTAAAAGTCGCGTCAGTTAAAATTTACTTAACTGTTTTATCTTTCAACAAACTTTACCTTATGAGACATGAAGCCCAGAATCACCCCATTCAGTCTTTTAAAAGTAGAGTAAAGGGAATAAGTACAGCCTTTTTTTCAGTAATGATAATAGCACCTAGAAATTATTCTAGTGTGGTTATTAGAATGTTAACCATGATGATTTCACCAGTCTGTCCCTCTGTGGTCCGTTACAGGTGATTGGGGTGAAGCTGACGGGCACCCTGTCCGGCTGGACGTCACCTAAAGACATCATCCTGAAGGTGGCTGGCATCTTGACGGTGAAGGGCGGCACCGGAGCCATCGTGGAGTACCACGGACCCGGGGTCGACTCCATCTCCTGCACCGGTCAGTGAAAATAAGAGGCTGCACTGTCTGTAAAATGTAGTTCTAAGTTTGTCTTTTTGTGCAGCAGGGATACATGGTTAGAATTCAGGGCTGAGACACAACCAGGACTGTGACTCCGAAATGCATCTGTGGTTTTCATGCTGGTGCCCTCAAGCAGTACTTATCCTCCAAATCAAATCAAAACAACCGCCTAAAAGCAGAAACATAGTCACAGTCTTTGTGGGTTGAAAGACTGTAATTTTGTAACTGAGCGAACTCTTTATGGCTTTGTTTGAAACTCGCAAACTGGTTCCAGTGAGTTTCATTTAAATTTAATCTTTTTGTTCTGGCTCTAGAAGATTTAAAACCTCTGTATGTGCTTATTTGTGTTAAGATGTTAAATACATTGAGTGTCACATCCTGCTGATGTGTTGGTCTTGTTGTGCAGGAATGGCCACCATCTGCAACATGGGAGCAGAGATCGGAGCCACAACCTCCGTGTTCCCCTACAACAGCCGCATGAGGACCTACCTGAAGAAGACCGGACGTGAAGGTACGTTCAGGGATAAACATGTCGATGCATTTTTCAGCTTGCAGGGGTGAAGGCAATGAAAATGGAACCATAGGGGGAGTGAAAGTGTGTGTGTGTTATTATCTGTACATTAAACAAGCAGGTGTGTCACTGATAAAAGAAAATGTGAGGACTTTGTCAGCTGATGAAGATTTGTGCCCAGAATCTGTTTTCCTCAGCCTCACTCTCTTTCCTGTCTCCTTTCAGAGATCGCTGCTCTGGCTGATGAATACGCCGACCTGCTGGTGCCAGACAAGGGCTGCGAGTACGACGAGATCATCGAGCTCAATCTGGACGAGGTGCGTCTTTAAAATAAAACTGTTTTGGTGTGTTTACAGGCAAATTCCAGACAAGGAGAGTCAGAGAACTGGATAAGTGCTGTGAGGAAGTCAGGGAACCTCACTTGACAGGAATATACCAGAATATAGTTTAGAATTTTTTCACATTTTCATTGCATTAGATGGTTTTCAAGCAGAAACTAAAATGTTCACACCTTAACAACCTTTCAGAAATGTAAAACAGAATTAAATTACAAGAGGATGTTGTTGCTTTTCTGTCGTGACTCCTTGCAAATTATGTGTGTTAGAGCCAGAGAGCTCAGGTTACAGTATATTACAGAGAATTAAATATATTTGATAGTATTTATAGTATATATGGGGCGGCATGGCTCAGGAGGTAGAGCGGTCGCCTAGGAATCGGAAGGTTCCTGGTTCGATCCCCGGCTCCTCCAGAGACCGCGTCGAAGTGTCCTTGGGCAAGACACTGAACCCCTATATAGCGCTTGGATAAAAGCGCTATATAAATGCAGTCCATTTACCATTTACCATTAGTATTTGATTTTCTTGAATTCTCTCTCGCTCCATCTGCAGCTGAAGCCCCACATCAACGGACCCTTCACCCCTGACCTGGCTCACCCCGTGTCTGATATCGGTGCTGTAGCAAAGAAGAGCGGCTGGCCACTGGAGGTCAAAGTCGGTAAGCGCTGACCTGAGATTTACTCCTGCTACTTACCTTGCTAAAAGACAGAATAGAGAATAAAGTTTGCACTGGATTGTTTTAAGGAGAAAAAATAGACACTTAACTTTCAAGCAGGTCAGTTTTGGTTGTGTAGGTAAACTTTAAATCTCCCTTCTTCTTTCTGCTTTCAGGCCTGATCGGCAGCTGCACGAACTCCAGCTATGAAGACATGGGCCGGGCTGCTTCTCTGGCCAAACAGGCTCTGGATAAAGGCCTGAAGTGCAAGGCCCAGTTCACCGTGACCCCCGGCTCTGAGCAGATCCGTGCCACCATCGAGAGAGACGGATACGTGAGTATCGGCACCCTAAGAAAAGGGGGGTGTTACACCTTCATATCCCACTGATTTCAAGTTGGACCCATTAAAGCTAAAATGTGTTTGTCCTCCTGCAGTCAAAGATCCTCAGCGATGTTGGAGGTGTGGTGCTGGCCAACGCATGTGGACCCTGCATTGGACAGTGGGACAGGTAGACTCAACACACTTTATATATTATCTGCATGTAGACCACTGGTTTGACACTTTAGTTGGGAGCTATAAAAAGTAACTGATTGGAGTAATTTGGATATTTTTGTGTATTTGTGTTCAGGCGTGATGTGAAAAAGGGAGAGAAGAACACCATCGTCACCTCCTTCAACAGGAACTTCACTGCCAGGAACGACGCCAACCCTGCAACACACGCCTTCGTCACTTCCCCCGAGGTAAAGCTACGACTCCTCTAGAGATTTAACACATTGTTGGCTGGATTAGAAACTGTCAGG
>OMLF01057848.1:12195-27365 GCA_900302615.1 Holocentrus rufus | reverse complement strand
ATAACAGAAGTAGCATTAATAGGAAAATATAGATGAATAAGGAGGAGAGGAGCAAATTAACACAGCAAATTATCCATATTAAAAAAATAAATCTGTATCTTTTATCTGACCTCACTAAATTTAATTCAATTAAAGTTAAATTGGCCATTTTTGAAAGAAAAATGAATGAAGTCTTTAGGGTAAACAAGCACTCATTAGGTGAAAGAGTAAGTACAGGCAGTTCCATTGCAGTATATGGAAGTCCCCTCTTTGATAGGTAGACATCGCTCAAGGATCCAAGTCCCCTCTTGGCAACTTCTTTAAAAAAATTTAAAAAGTACATTTGCAGTAATATTATGGTAAAAGGCCTCAAAAGTAAATTTTCTATTCTATTTTTGTTTTGTCAAAATGACCAGAAACACAGGTCCACTCTTGGTCAATGTAGGATGATAGTCCCCTGTTAGTAATATAGACGTGTATGTGTGTGTGTGTGTGTGTATTAGAGCACACACACACAATGCCCTCTCACCTCCAGGCATAAAAGACATTTAGCAGAACATTGAACAGAACTATGAAAGCCAGTCTTTCTTCCCAACTTCGACAGGAAACGGACAGTTTTGGAATCAATGACTTTGTTTTTCTTCCAGAGAGAAACAGACTGCACCAACCTGGAATTCCCCTAACCTCCACACATGACCTAATGAACACACATACGCACATGAACTAATGAATGTGTGTACTAGTCTGAACTGATTTGATTTGCTTCTACATAATTGGGACATCATGTTATAATCATGATTAGTCCGAAATGCCCATATGTATCTTGACTTGTCTAACCATTGTTAGCCTTTCTTGTGTTTCAGAATCCTTTAGTTATTCTGAAATGATAGAGAATTGCAAATTCTGCTTCAAAACCTATTATTTTACATGGTACCACATTGTCACCTAGTGACCGATATTGCAGCATACTATTATTGCATTGACTTCCTTGATATTAACCACCAAGTGTATTATTTAGCTATGATTTGATTGCTGAAGTCTTAGATGCATCCCACCGCAACAGTTCCTGGCTACAGATTAGAATTACATGAAGCCTTTTTTGATTTCATTCTGAACTTATTTGTTTGATCAATATTATACATTCTGTAAGTAAGTATTATACATTTCTGTAAGTGCACTTATTTCATGATGAGTCTTCATTGGTGACAGAGATGAATGCGTATTCCATTTCAAGCATGTAGCCTTCAAATACTCTCCTAGGTAGAAATATAATTATTTCTATTTTATTTGAAGGCCAGTTTTTCTCTTCACTCAAAGAAATTACTTAGTAATCGAGGCGTTCCCTCAAACGAACGCCAAGTATCCTCTTTCTCCCAAAACACGCCTACTAGACCATAAAAGTCTTATAACTCTTTGTCTAGATGTTTTTTTTTTGTCTCGGCAATTTGCCTCTGCTTCTTGGCTCATTGCTGGCTTTCTTCTGCTTTGCCCATTTTCCTTGTTTTGGGCTTTTTCGTCCTCACTGGCTTTGCTTGTCACCCTATGGCTCGTTCATTTTGTTTAGAGAGCTGTCATTTTCACTCTGCTCTGAGCTGAAAGCTCATGAAGAGAGAAACATGCAACTATGAGAAGAAAGACTTCAAAGACACCACAAGCCAAGTATCAGTTTAGCCATCGCACGCCATTTGCAATTTAAATATCTATTTTTGTAATTTCTGATTTTTATTGTGTAGTATTTTTATGTATTGCAAATTGTTTTGCACTTTACGCATTCAAGCCTTGTTATTCCATTGTTGATTGGAGTTGCTTTCTCCAAGTCTGCAAAGAGTTTTCAAGACTTTTTCCAAGAGCCTTTTTGTCTTTTAGAGTAGTAGAGCTCCAGCATTGAACACTATAGCCTGCAACTGAATGCATCAAGACTGAAGAACACACACTCCAGCTGTGTGTACTCCATGGCCTCAGCAAGTCTGAGCATCTCCAGCATTGCATTCACTCTCCAAGCTGAACATCTGAACCAAAGACCTTCAGAATCAGCTGTTCTGATCTGGCTGTCGCCTCGACAACCCGAAGATCACAGAGTCTGTCTCATCATGCTTGGCACTCTTCATGAAGTTCGCCTCATCATCAGCCCAAATCGCTGTGGATACAGTTGGAAACTAACCATCTTCCATGCGTTCTGTCTGAGAGTTGATGCAAAGAGCTACACTATACCCTAAATTTGTCCCCTTATTGGCTTTAGTTAGTACTATTCACTCCTGTATTGCGTTTTTACTCGCTTTTTTATATGTTAACCCTTTTTCATTCATTCTGTCGGCAATAACTTGTTAACTTTATTTTTCTCAGTCATTCCTTCATTCATTCTATTTGTTTGATGTGTATATGCTCATTTATCCCCTATTCATGCCTATTATTTGGTAGCCTAGTTCAATAAATATCTTAATTTATCACCATGTCCTTTCCTTTGTGTATTCCTTGAAAGCAGAGACAGGGATCCCTGTATCAAGAGTTCACAACTTTCAGATCTGAGACTGATTAATTTGGTTTATCTGTTTTCCTTCAGTTGAAGGTAGTGCCCCAATTTTCAGTGAGTGCAAATTTAATATTCAAATGTTTATCACGCTACAATGTACAAACACATAGTTATAAACAATCAAGAAATATAACATTTGTATGCAATACATTCACAAAACTAACATTATGTACCTCCACCATGAACTGGATCATGTGTCAATAGCATGAAGGACTTGCCATTTTCACCCCTTTGTAATGCCATGGCAATTTTTGACCACTCCAAATCTGATAGGTCAATGGTCAAGTTCATCAACAAGGAGAAACAACAGCCGCTCAATCAATGATGACAGCTGATCAGCTGATACAGGCCAGTTTTCATTTCCATGTTTTTATATTATGGTCTGTGTGGCCTTAATACAAGAGTGTGTGTATTGTTCTTCATAAAAGTTTACGTAGGGTAAGTTAGTTTACATAACATATATTACTTTATGATACATTGAAATTCAGGTTTGTTTTATGTTTTATGTTTTTATGTTGCAAGGGTTTGTTTATGGTAACAATAAGAGTGTGTCTTTCATAAAGCATGTTGTTGAGGTAGTTTGCCTTATTTGTCTCTGTCTGTCTGTCAGCAAAATTATGCAAAAAGTTCTGCTAAGATTTACATGAAACTTTGTGTTTAGGTTTGTCCTGGACCAAGGAAGTGATGATTACATTTTCATGCCAATTAGCCCAATGATAAAAGAAGAAGAAATATAAATGGGTTTATAAAGTGTTTTACGTAATAGGCCTCATTCAGCTTGGCGCCATGTTTGGTTGATCAGTGTTGCGACCCTAATCTAACTTGAAAAGAAATAAGAGCTTTTCTCCGCTATAGTGAAAAATGTCTTAGAAAATGTGTAGCCTATCCTGCACATTATTACTGACTGACAAGTTTAAATAACCATTGCTTCTCAGAGACCAATAGCTGGAAATAGAAAAAGTAATATACATGGAATGTAAAACAAAGTCGAATGGTAACTGCATGTTGGCAGTGTTGGGCAAGCAACTTGGACAATGTAGCAAGCTAAGCTACAAGTTAGTCCACAATAAATGAAGCTTCATTAGGGCTCGCTATGCCATGGCCACCCCTCCACTAGCTCTGTGTCCCATCATGGCCACCCCAGTCATAATGTCCTGGACACACCACTGCATTAATCAAACAAATAATACAATAACACACACGTTTTTGTTTTGTTTTGTTTTTTTTTTACATATACAAGCATGTCGTTTGCATGTCGGCTCACAGCTCTACGTTACATTTCATTTCTTTTTTAAGTTTAAAAACGAATTTGGCGATTTGATGTTCCAAATGTGCAAAGTGTGCCTGCGCAGAATTCTGGGTTATGGTAGTTATGGACATGCACCTACTGCATGGCAAAATCCACACAGAATAATTGAGCTAGCTGGTTAAGTGTCAAGACAGCAAGTAAGTGAGTGAGAAACGAACAATGGAGTACAAAATCAGGGTTTCAGAGGCAAAAATTTAAAGAAGTAGCCGAGAAAGAAAAAGCAAAGCTTCCAAAAATATGCAGTTTCTTTAGAAAGAAAGATAGCAAGCACTAGTTGTTCCACTGAGCAAGAGCCAAACCTGCTAATGCTAGCATCAGCGCGACATCCAACACCACTGGAGACGGTGAGAACAAGGTGCAAGAGATGCAAGAAGATGTGCTGGAGCCAGAGCCAATTACTACAACTGCCATTGCATCTCTGCCTGAGTATCCCACGGACAGGGGGCACTTTTAATGAGAAGGGAGACGTATATGTCAAATGTTATATTGTTTCTAAGGGGGCATGCAAACCCCTGGGCCCTTTCTCACAGGATCCAACAGTGGGCAAATTCACTTTTCCACTACCTAATGCACCAGCAAAACCAAATGTGATCTGGAGATACCACAGACCTGGCTAATGCCCAAGCTAGACATGGCCTTGTGCTAGACCTTTTGCTTTTCTTGCAGATTGCTCAGAGCTTGATGGGAGGTCTACGTGGAAGACAAACCGTAATTTATCCATGAAGACCCAGCAGAATAAGATGTCCTCTGTCCATACCACTGCATGTGTGGTATATGACCAATGGCATTTGCACGGAACTATCGACAAGGACACAGAGAAGCACATTATTCAGGAAGTGAACTTTTGGAGGCAGGTACTGTACCATCTGATTAATGTCACACTTACTTTGGCTAGGAGCAACATGATCAGTAAAGAGCTTGGTCTTCAGTCTTTTCTTAAAGATTGAGAGGGACTCTGCAGATCAAATGGAGTTTAGTAACTCATTCCACCACTGAGGGATCACATAAGAGAAGAGTCTAGCTAGAGACTTAGGGAATTGTTGTGGTTGCAGCACCAGATGCCTCTCCCTGGCAGAGCGTAGTGAGCGGGAGGGAATGTAGACCTGAATGAGGGAGTTCAGGTAGGTCCGAGCCATTTTTGTAGCTGCTTTTTAGGTGAGCATCAAGGACTTGAACTTTATGCGGGCAGCAACTGGGAGTCAGTGGAGGGATATGAACAGGGGAGTGACATGTGCTCTTTTGGGCTGGTTGAAGCCCAAAAGACCGGTGTGGTGTGACCGTGTTCTGGATCATCTGCAGAGGTTTGAGTGTACATGCCAAGAGCCCTGCCAGTAAGGAGTTGCAGTAGTCAAGGCGTGAATATTACAAGAGCCTGTATGACGAGTTGTGTTGAATGTTCAGACAAGTAGGGTCTGATCCTCCTGATGTTGTAACGGGCAAACTGGCATGAACGAGCAACAGAAGCCACATGGTCCTTAAAGGTCATCAATGATGACACCCAAGTTTCTGGCAGACTTTGTGGGGATGGGCTGAGTGGAACTGAGCTGGATACTGATCTGTTGTTGTACAGAGAGATTGGCTGGGATAACAAGGAGCTCAGTCTTTGACAGGTTAAACTGAAGGTGGCGGTCCTTCATCCATGCCGAGGTATCGGAGAGTCATGCCGATATCCATGTTGAGAGTGTGTGGTCATCTGGGGTGAAGGATAGGAGGAGCTGGGTGCCGTCAGCATAGGAATGGTATGAGAAGCCATGTGAGCAGATGCACCAAGTGAGGTAGTGTATATTAAGAAGAGAAGGGGTCCAAGCACTGACCCTTGAGGTATACCTGTGGGCAGCGAGTGGGACTGACACACTTCCCCTCTCCAAGACACTCTGAAGGATCTCCCTGAGAGGTAGGACTCAAACCAGCGGAGAGCACATCCTGAGAAGCCAAGCTCAGCGAGTGTGGAGAGGAGGATTTGGTGGTTAACCATGTCAAAGGCAGCTGATAGGTCAAGCATGATTAGGACAGAGGACTGATCAGTGGCTCTAGCTGATCGCAGTGTTTCTACTACAGACCAGAGTGCGGTCTCAGTAGAGTGTCCACGTTTGAAACCAGATTGTTAAGGGTTGTACAGGTTCTTCTCTGAAAGGAACAACAAACAAAAAGAAAGATGAGGTGGACAAAGCTTTCACTGAAACATGGAATCGAAAAATTCAGCTTCATCTCCATTGTTGTCCTCCAAAATAAGATTTTGGGACGCACAAAGTCAAACTTCTCTAAGCCAGACACACCTGGCCACAGCTGTTAGGCTACTGAACATTGCCATTGCAGACGTGCAAGCCTTCCGAGATGGATCAAGGATGCCAAGCAGACCGTGTAGGCCGTTGTAATGGGGGGTAAGCAAAAAGTTCAAAGATAGATCAATGTGCGGGTGCGCCTTCACCGATTACGTTGTTATAGGCCTATGAAAGGCCAATGTGTGTGTGTAAGTGTGTATGTGTAAGTGGGTCAAGGTGCGCTGTCATGATTATGATTTCATATGTGTGAATGTGCACCGTCACCGATTATGTTTTCATGTATAATGGTGCCCCGACACCAGATTTTGTTGAGTAAGCTTAACCATCTTGGACTTACTATGGCGACTCCTCTTCTATAGTACGGAGGTCTGTTTTCCTAGTACTCGTTTCATTTAGGCGTCAACTGTGCAGTGCATTTCACTGTTGCTGGTTGTTTTAAAGCTGGTACTTTGACATGAAAGCACGCAAGCACATCTAAGAGCACGTGTGCTCTTAAATTGAAAAATTTAGGACCTTTAGGAGCTTTAGAAGCTTTCTTGCATTAGTCCAAAGTTGTAACTAAGTTTTGAATGAGAGACGAGATAATCTTTGCGCTGTTGCAAAGTCACAGAACAAACAAGCAAGACACAGACAGACCAAGAGATACACTGCTCAGCTAGGTTACCAAGACAGACAGACTAGAGAGATATGCACTGCAAGCTACAACATCAACTAACGTTACTGTAATTTGCTGACATCAACCTTGGAGAACAGAGAACGCAAGTTTAGGCTACTTGATCGCTGTTCCTGCAGTACACTCTCATGGTGTTTTTTTTCTCTTTTCATGACCAGAAGGATAGTTCCGCTTCATCCTCTCATCCAAGCTGTAAACATTGACACCTGCTTTGACACGAGGGGGAAATGGGGCTAAAATGGGGTAATTTGCCCCAATAGTATGTATCTGTAGGCTCGCATGCAGCAGTTTCAGGACTGTAGTTTCAGGACTCCCTCCATTTTAACCCTAGCCCTAACCCTAACTCTAACCCAATTTTTATTTTACCTCATAATGAACTATTTATGGTGATTACATAATGGCAGAGCATGCAACTCAGCAACAAAAATTAACGGCCCTAGTTCTCTGGTCCTGAAACTAGGCCCTGAAACTGCTGCCTGTGGCTACACCCTCCTCTAATTTGCAGGGCCCTATGCAACTTGGGTAGTTAGCATATAGGGCCTCCAGGTTCTGCTGCCGTCAGACACTATTGGGTCGTCTGGCCCGCGATGAACTCGGCCAGTGGTCCACAGCTGACGAGTGGATCAGATGATTTCTTTTTTCAGTGGACAACACTTGTTCAGCACAGTGATTGCAGTTATGATCATTGTTCTTAAAAAGTAGAAGAAGCTTGGGCTGAATTTTGTAATACATTTTATTTGCATGTGTGACTAAATACACACTAGCTACTTGCACACTGGCTAACATGTCTCGATGCTAGCATTTGCATAGTGGCTTGCAATCGGTGTTAACAATTTAGCATTGTAACATTTATTACTGTGCTAAATTAGTCGATTGGTCAGTTAGCTATCTAACAGCTGAAACCAGCTGTTGGTTCATATGGAGTGTTTTCAACTGCAAAAAATTAGGACTAAAGTCAAGACAATTTGTATCTCAGTGACAGTCATCTTTGTCTCACTAGCATTAATGAACTTAGACCATCAGTACAAAAGATATCAGTATACTCTATGTAAATTAGGTAACGATGAGAAGGGTATGGGAACTGAGGAAGCAGATGTGGATCAGCAGCGATGTATTAGCTGCTCAATATAGTATAGTTTAGTAAATAAATTAATGGTTGAGCTAGATATTCACATTTACATGTCATATTTAAAGGATGGTCATATGTGCATATGTTGCTACTGATTATTAACAACTGACATCTAAAACAGACATACAGCCTCCATGACAACAAAGCAGTGGGTATGGTAGTAGCCTGAAGGTTGGAAAAATGAGTTTGTGGCTGGAACGTTGCCAGTTCAAATCCCCAGGATGCCAGTGAAGGGCTGGGTGGGGAAAGTGAATGAGTAGTGCTTTTTGTGTTTATACAGAAGACAATACAAATACTGCTTAGGAGGAATTGGCCCTCTGTGAAATTTGATTGGGATGAATGGACCTTGATGTTCTTTCTCTCTGTCCCCAATCTCTTTTAATTTACTGGTGTTGTGGAGGATATGGTTCTCATCATTAATCAGCAAGACAAATGAATCCCCAGCTGCCTCAGTATGAGGGTATGCGAGAGAGAAGGAGACACGCACAGAGAGAGAGAGAGAGAGAGAGAGAGAGAGAGAGAGAGAGAGAGAGAGAGAGAGAGAGAGAGAGAAAGGGAAAGGAAGCAAGGTGGAAGAGGAAAGAAAAGAAAAGGGAGGGGTATATAAATCAAGTCAGCTTTGATTAATTCACCTTGGTCTAGAGGACATGGCTAATAAGATCCATTAGGTTGATATTCAAGAATCTCATGTATTGTGTTAAATGTCAATAAGATAGAAGCTAGCGGTCATTCAAAATGGTTAATTACACCCCAGCTAAAGAAAATCTTTACATTCAGCAAAACCAATTAGTAATGTTCAAGTCAAATCATAATTGTTTGGGGAGCAGGTGATTATGTTCTGTCTCAGAAATGCTGAATTTTGAATGTTTTTGATTAAAAACTATCAGTCATATTGGCCAGTTGGATTAAAAAACAAAAAACAAATGCTAACCACACTTGTCCCCTGACAATCATCAGGTTGTTGTGAAGTTTGATATAGTAAGTCATGGTAAAATTGTAGTTATGCATTTTAAAGGTGTAAGTCAGTTCAAGGCCATAGTCAAACGGTACAGTACGTCCTCTGCATGTCACTAGCAGTACAGAAATCAATGGGTTTTTTTTGTCAATATTTCCCTTAAAATAGTGAATGCTGTTTAGGGAATGTAGGAAAACAGAGACTGATTGTGCCGTTTATGTGCATTTCCTAAGTTGGCCACAAGGAAGCACTCTCTCACCTATTTCAGAGCACTTATGTCTTATGAGACCTAAGTGGAAGATTCAGAAGACAGTAATGCAATGGTCAGTCAGAAGTGGGGCTACAGTATCAGCACATTTGTCCACAAAAATACTGTAAAACACACAAATGTCCAAATGTATGCTCCAGTTCCCAAATCTGCAACGGCATCCTCACCTCTAAACCTTAAATTTATGTCATTTCCACTTCACTGAATAACAAATAGAGTAAGACAGGATAGCATACAACAAATATCATGAGTGGGACTTAAGCCCATAGTTTTGCCAATATATAGCAAACGGGCACTTTGCTATTTGCTTCTGACTTGAGAGTTTTGACCAAAATGTCAAAACGAGGTCAGCAAAGTGAAAATGTACTAGTTTCATACTGGTGTAGAGCTCTTTGATTTCAGTAAAATGTAGTTCCTGTTTGTCCCCTATATATTAGAAAAGGGCATAGTTTAAAAAAAAACAAATAAAGTTTTGTATGGGCATGATAACAGATAATTTGGAGAGATCAGACACAAAGCCATTAAACTCAAAGTAAATCAGATGTATCTTAGAACAAACAAACTGCCAATAATTATGACCAGTGTACACATAAGTAAATAAAAAGTTGAATGCTTGCTTCTAATGGAAAGAATATAATTTGTCAAAATTTTCTTTGTCTTTACCATACTTACTCATACTTCTGACAGGCACAATACATAAAATAAAAGTTGTATAATATGGACAAAGAGCTTTGCTCAGGAGTAATAGGAACTAGAACAGAAAAAATAGACCTTGTCATGATTAAATGACAAGAAGTATGCTTACAAATACTTAATACAAACTCAACCTGAGTGGACCAAAAAAAAAAAAAAAAGTCAGTATGGTCCTATTAGCAAATTGTTTGGCTAAATGAGATACACCTATCATATCAAACTGGGCAGAGAGGATAAGTGTTAAAGAGTTTCAATTATTTAAGACCCTACTGTAGTGCTTTATAATACCCTTTTTGCTTTGTCTGTTTGCCAAAGTGTACAATTTACTAAACTATGCCAATGTTTGGAATTCCTACAATTAAAATAATTCCCTCTTTTAATTTGGGCAAAAGAACGGCTGCATTAGTTGTCAGACAGGGCCAACATTGGCTCACCTTAATAGATCTACCAGTAAGCCAACAGTCGACCTTCCTCCACCAAGCATTTGAGCCGATCTTGGAGTCAATGCCTGGTCTGATGTGAAAACATAGAGGTTGAGACACTACGATTAAACCTCCCTCACGGGTCTTTAAACCCAGCATCAGAAGCATAGCCTTGGGGTTTCTTATCCTTGCCCTACAGCGGCAAAAAGGCCCTCTTATGAGAACATGTCTTGTTGCCTTCACCATTTACCCAGTGCCCACAACAGAGGGGCTTGTCATTATGGAGCAAACACAGACTGCCTCCCCTTGAGGAGGCTGAAGTCCCTGAAAGGCCTCAGGCACCAAGGAACAAGAATCAGACCTTCTCCTATCATGTGTAACCCCATTGACAGGCATCAAGATTCCTGGTTCTATCTGGGGCCCAAGGGCTAACCCCAAATCTTTATCTACATGATATTGAAAGCCCAATTTTCCAAAACCCATGGATAAACATGGAGGTGGCCATCCTTGCCATGAGGGCAGCTCAAATGCACAAAAGGCAAAATCCCGATGTTGTTTCTATAGTTACCAAATCCCACAAGCTATATTTGGGCCTACTTTCCACCCATTAAAAAACAATCAGTCTAAATCCTGATGCAACTCTGCAGAATGGAATTTGAATTTAAGTAAATCTCCTAGAATTCCCCAAATGATGGCATATGCTAATTTGCATATAATGTATCTGGTACAGCTCCCTGCTCTTGATTGATGGAGTGGCTGTGCAGTGTTTGGGAAGAGTTGTGATCATCTGACATCTTTGCTTTCGAAAAGCAAGTTGTGTGTCAGTATCAGGTGTACCAATTTGTTTACCAAATGCTTTGGGAGTCAACCTGTTAACAATTTCTTTGCTTTGAGATAAGTCACCACTTGATGTGAAAAGTTGCTAAATCTAGCAACACAGCCACCAAGTTAGCAGCACTACTAATATGGGGATAGAGACAGGACATCTTCTCTCTTCTTCAGGGGACATAGCAGGTGCAAATGAATAGGAATTCACAACTTCCCAGTGGGGGTGGCATGGCTCAGGAGGTAGAGCGGTTGTCTAGTAACCGGCAGGTTCCTGGTTTGATCCCCGGCTCCTACAGAGATTGTGTCGAAGTGTCCTTGAGCAAGACACTTAACCCCTAATTGCTCCTGATGAGCTGTTTGGCGCCTTGCATGGCATCTTCCGCCTTCAGTGTGTGAATGGGTGAATGCGAGGCAGATATTGTACAGTGCTTTGGAAAACAGCGCTATATAATGCAGTCCATTTACCAAGTGTGGCTCATTGGTTTACAATGGCCTATGTACTATCTTGCAGTAGCTGTGTCCCCTATCCATATAGCATCAGCAAAAGGTCCACAATAATCTCTAGTTGTTTTTTTAACCAGTATTTCACAGAAATACACAGGAATAGGCTTAATGACAAGCTGTGGTGTGTAGAAGATAGAGAATATATAGACACATGGTGGTGTGGTAGCTTTTAGATCATTAAGTTACATTTTTATCTCTGAGTTGAAACACTAACAGCTTTCTTTAGCATCATTTGTTGGAATAGGTTTCAGGGAAGGCTTACTCTCCTATTCTTTCAGTACAATTATATTTTTTCCCAATTATCTATGACTATGCTGGCTGCTAACTAATTTGTGTCTGCCTTTCCATACTTGGCTCAAAATATTCTATCACATACACAAACTAGACAACCAAATTAACTAACCGCTAATGATGACAAGGCTAAAGTGAAGGAAATTAACTGTAGCAAAGGTAGAATCAGCTACCCAAGTATCTCCCCCCACTCCAAGCTGTTTTGTAGCATAAAATACATACAACAGCATACAATGCAAAGATAATAAAAATGATATGACCCACTGAGCACGAGTTGCTGCTCAAAACAACACAATAATAACAAATGTTGAATGGCACAGAGCAATTTTCTGCTGGATCCAAACAAATGAATTTCAAGGTGCTGTTTTTAACTGGTAAGTGGCTGTGGCTATGATTTACAAAGTAACAATGACAACAATCCAAACAGGAGGCTGATGTGGCTGGATGGTGATCACATGAAAGAAAAAAGAAATGCGTGGTTCCCTCACCTATGTGACAGAAAGGAATTTCCTTATAACAGTGACCAGTATCAAAAGTGACTGAGGGCTCTTTCGGTAATTGTGACATAAAGTGAAAAAAATAGGGTAAATGCATTTTGAAAGACTAAGAGCAACAGGGAAACAGCATGGTATAGGTAGTGTGTCATAGACATGAATACAAATTTGTGAGGTTTAACAAACAAGACTATCATTTTTCTCTCAAATCAAGGCAATTTGGGTCAACAGTCTACCTCTTTACCTTGTAACAAGGTGAGCAAAACAAACAGCCAAAAAAGCTAACAACAGCCCAACAGTTTGCCATTAGTTATAGTTTGTTGCATGCATGGGGGCAAGTCATCTTAGAGAAACATTAAATGTGGAACAAAGCATTATTTACTGACACCTTGCCTCATACTCTTTATGTGCCCTTCAGTAAGAAGGTTAATTATCTGTGGTGTTGAGGCAGCCATAATTAGAAACAATGAGATAATCAGCATAAAAATATCAAATTTACTAAGTGTGAAATTATGAGGGGTTTGTTCCTGTATTCATTTACTAATCAAATATCCTTCTGAAAATAGTCTCTTTGCAGCATTACTACTGTATGTACACAGTATGACGTACCACTGTCATTTTTGGGGGTGTAATGGTTACAGTTGTGTCTTTGATTCTTTTACTTTGGAATAATTGTGAGAGGAATTTCTTTTTTCTTTTTTTTCTTTTCAACTAAACAAAACCCAAGGATGGAATGATGTGTAAATGTGAGCAGCAAGCATTTCTGTGTAGTGTGCAGTTTTCCTTTGATATGTGTGAGTATTCCTGATCTATTTTTCCATCAACACTGATGCATATGATTGACAATTTACACTGAACCTGCTGGCAAAGTATTTTCAAATTTTAGCCTATATTATAGCCTATGGCTTTATAGGACCGACAAATAGGCTCCCAAAACATGAGTGTAGATAGAGTATGAAATAACAAATCGCTTATGGGTTGCAAAATGTGGATAAGTGATGCAATTCATTGCCATTTTATTGGGTTTTATTGGGCATCAACTCACGTTTATGCATGTATTGTCAAAAAAATAGACACAACACAGATTGTGGTTATGGCCATGAGACGAGTAAAAAACGTGTCTGACCTGTCAGAAATCAGTAACTTGAGCAGCAGAACATTTTTGTAGTCAAGCGGGTATGCCATTTGTTGTTTGTTTGTTGTAAGTGTTGTTTCATGTTTAGGTCAGAACATAAACATGCACTCCTACTCTGGATCTTGCCCTGGGCCGCCAAAAGGCCAGGGCAGCCTGCTGCAAGGCCACATATTGATATGTTGAGATTTTATTATAACTATTTGAATTTCCACCTCCTAGACAATCTCTTGCACAAAACTGCCAGATTAAGTCACACATTATTTACCATTGAACTTTACAGTTGTAGCAAGTTATCATTTTATCCCTTTATCACTACTGCATGCTAAAGTGTTAGCATGGAACACAGATCACTCAACATAATGTGTGGTAAGCTGTTAGTAAGGAGCACTGGAGCCATTGATCTACCGGGGACACATGGATAATTTTAGGGAAAGTTTTGGTCATGGTTATCTAAGAAGTGCTTGGTTTTAGTTGGATGTCCAGAGTGTGGATGGGAAATGCATAAACCCACCCGCTACTGCATTAGTTCAGTGTCAGACTCATACCTGATTTTTTTAATCTCCTTCATGTAAAATTTCTGCGGTCGGAAAATGTATTTCTGTCACTTTTGAGCTCAATTATGTTCATACATCTGAAGACATCATGTTCATTTCACAAAATGTCAGGATACCAGTTGTTTTGGCTTCTATGTTCTCATCACTGAACAAATAAGAATTTTTCCTAAATCATTCTACCTCATCAGCAAAAGATAACAATGGAGAAAAACACTTCTTCACTGTTGAAATGAGCTTTAATGATTGATGAAACCTTTGATAACACAGTTAAAATTAAGTCACAGTTAACAGAATAACTGCAGACATTACTATATGAAAATATTCCTTCCAACTGAAAGCAAAAACACTGTGTGGATTAGAGAGATGGCAGTCTACTCTAAGTAAGCAATAAAGTCATATTTCCACCATGTGACAGCAGCCTTTTAAATAGCAACAATAATATTTTTACAGTTATATTTGTCAGGTGTCCTAGTGCAAAGAGCTGTTCCCAGGGTAGTTTCCTATAAAATTAGGCTTGAATTGTTGAGAGCAACAGATTGACCCATTTTGGGAAATAATAGCCTTGTCCCTGTTTCTGTACACTGAAAGGCAAGTAACCTATTTGACTCAGTGAACTTAGGACAAGGAGTTAACACAGATTTCACAGTGATACTATGCAAGTGATATGATAGCAGAGCAATAATGTGCTAAAACATCAGAAATCTGAACTCTCATTTGCACTTTATTAAGACATAATGGGAAGAAGAATATTTTATGTGACATAGCAGTCAAAACGTGTTCCTGTCAATTCCCATTTTAGCTCAAAGATGTACTGGGATTAGCCATCAAAATCTCTGTTGTTGTGCTGCCTCCCTGACATTGTATGGATTTCTTTTTTTTTTTTTGTAGGAGGCCTTTAAAAATTTCCCACCTTTTCTTGTGCTTCCCATTCTTTTGTGATGTTTACAGTTCAGGAGTTCTCTTTTCTATAGCCTTATGTGAGTATGTTGAGAGCCTACTTTATTGTGGTGACAAAATGATTGATGTTTAGGCTCACTGTAAACAACAAGCTTGCTAAAAATAAAGGAGAAAACTAGTCCTTTAGTGTTCAGCTGATTTTTGGTCAGATTTTTAACTCCCGCCAA
>OMLF01057848.1:0-12173 GCA_900302615.1 Holocentrus rufus | reverse complement strand
CTTTGTCTTTAACCCTTCTTTAAGGACAGAGCCTGTATTAAATGTCTTTGTTAGTCAATCAAAAGGATAATCATAAGATTATAGGATTTTTTTGTCAACTGCAGCTAGGACGCAGCAAAGTAATGTACATTTCTACATTGATACACTCTCTATCTATATCCTGTTTTGAACAGTGATTCAAAGGCTTGTAACTAGAACCCTTAAAGGTCTAAATCTTAGTTACACTGCTGCGTTTGAAACAGCCACAGTCTCCCGTTTCTCTGAAGTGACAAAAGAGATTTCTTTCTCTATTCCCTAAAAAAATCCTCCCGAAATGAGAACCAGGCATATGTGATCTTCTATTTATGATCTCAGAATCCGCCTCAACATCTGAACACGAACACTTTTCTGTCAAAGCTGCAAAGCCTTGTGATTGACAGTGAGTTGGAGACTATTCTGACAGAGTGTCCAGAGTATCCGGGGTGATTTCATAAGGATATGGACTGGTTAATAACAGCACTGTAATGAAATACAAGTGCGTCGGATGTAAAAGCTGTCACTGAAATTGTATGCGTCAATGAAGTCTGCCTCCTATACATTGGACAAAAAAGCTGTCACAACCTTGTAGCTTTGCCAAGGGAAATGAATGAAAGGGAAATGAAAGAGAGGACACCCTGATGAAGCCTTGTGCACTCAAAACATGCAGAACCGCTATCCAAGGGTAGCTGGATTATTTATTACTTTCATTTTGTCTCCCATTATTGCCAATGCAGCATGTACCAGTGTGTTGGAGAGTTAGTAACATTAACTGTAACTGAGCTGTTTAAGGTTTTAGAAACAACACGTGTCAATTAACCCTTAATGCAGAGTTCAGCTTTAATGTGGCTATTATAGCTGCAATATACTAAACTCCGAAACTGTAGTGAAATGCAAGACCTCTGTCTAACGGTTAAATTAGTTCCTCTTTAAATCCCTTCTTTTGTCCCTGTGCTTAGTTATCTTCCTTTGTTGAAAAATCCACAATGATAAAAAAGTATACATATGACTCCTGATTAGCTGTTATGCAGCTAAATTTTAAGTGAATGTTCCTCCCTATAATATAATAAGTACGTGGTCTGATTGTAAAGACAAGTAGCTTGTGAGCCCTTACAGGTAGCCTGATTTCTTGGGTGCCCTTAATGGTTGCTTGATCACTGAGGGACTTAATGGGTCTTCTAATTATTTTATGCCCCTCATGATCTTATAATCACTGAAGGCCATGTTTGGATCACCTGTTGATATATTGGTATAAGGGTTTGTTTTGCAAAGCCTCCACAAGGCCTCCTAATCTTAATGGCCCCGGGGCAAGTGCTAAATAGCCCAGTTTGATAATATATCCCTGAATGCTATATGAGTGCTAGCAAGGGCAATGTTAAAATGAGTTCATTTAGATCAGGATCAAAATACTGTGAGGCTTGCTCTGAGTAAAATAATAATGTGGTTAGTATGCACACATAATGGATAAATAAGCCAGGATTTGTTGCAAGGTATCGCAGCTCCAACCTTTTGTGCTTGCAAGGTTAATGCAAGAAGACAAGACTAGGACACTGACCTTTTCATTACTGTAGAAGTAACACTATAATACTATAGCGCCAAGGACACACATTGAGCAAAATGACCACAAGTATAGCTATTTGCTGTTAGAGAGTCGACAGAGGTGTAATGAATAGGATAACGCCTCTTTCTCTCTATTTAAGTTATGTGAAGATTTTGAATAATGGGTCTGCAGCAGAGACCAAGTGGCATGAACATTAAACATGAACCTGCAAGTACATTTTTCTATGATTGATAGCTTGCCTCAGGTCTTAGCTTTCTAATCAATAATAGTATTACCTTTACTAATTTAAGTTGTTGGCTCATTATGTACAGCACTTCTGGTATAATGAGTCTGGGGTGAAAATGTAATTAAAAGATAATATCTTTTCTTACTGAAGTCATCTAAGGATATTGAATAATCTAGGTGTGTTAACGTCTAGAGCAAAGACCGACTCTCATAAACATTAAATATCAAAAAATACATCTTATATGACCGATAGCTTGTCCCAGGTCTATTCAATCTATTATGTTTGAATCAATAACACTATCTCCACTTATTTAAGAGGTTGGCTAAAAAGGTACACTGCACAACTCAGTGGGGAACCACGCATTGATTTTCAGTACAAGAACAAATCTTGTTGAATTTATTAGAGTTCTCATGGTACCTCTCAGAGTATTATATTTCTGCTGATTGGGAGCAGTTGTTTCATATGTCTACATTGTTTTATTTGTGTATGGTAAAGATTTCATATTTGCGTATGTGTAGGTTTGCAGCAGACAATGTAAAAAAGGAGGCTGTGGGCCTAGGTTGAATGGCGCTTTTACCCATCCAGTTTTTTTCTACTCAGATTCTGTGGTCTTTCTCATATAACTCCAGCTACATGTATGATATTCATCAAACCAATAACTAAATAGAGCTGAATCTGTATAGATGGATAATGTATATGTGGTGACACAGAGAAGTGCTAGGATCTGACCAAGCATCTATGAGGTACTCTTGTAATGGGAATACACCAGCATTTCATGAAACATCACTTACCAAACATTGCTAATGGTTTGATTCCAGTGTGTATTCAGTTTGCTACAGTGCATGCTCATCCTTACACACTCAGCTCTTGAGCACAGTGGGGGCAGAGTAGGGTTAAAATGAACAACTACGTAATTGTGGATTCATTTCAAACATTAGTTGTGGCCATCCACAAATGATGATGGAAATGGAAACATTTTCTGTAGGTAGTTCATCTGTATAAGTACAGGTGATTGAAACTGTTGATCTTTTGGCACAACTTCCAAAAGTTGAGCCAAGAATAGGAGAAGCTGAGTCATGTGAGTAAAATTAGCCACTTCTTGACACTTTGATATAGAACAGAACATACTCATGCTATTTTATTAAATATCATAACTTGTTTTATTTCTACAAAGTAACAAAAGTTGGACAACTTGAAACTTTTCACCAAAGCCTTTACAGCCACAAGGGGGCAGAGAATTTGTATGGCAAGACTGTCTCTTATGAGAACCAAATTCTAACTTCATTGCTGATGTTTACTTCAGTGTATGATGATGCTAATTTATTTTCACAATCGTAACAATGAATGACTTGTCTTTCTTCGATACTGCTCAAATTGACTTCCCAGGCTGATCTTGTTAGATTCTTCAAAGAGGCTGAACCCTGTTTGTTTTGTGTTTGTAGTCTTGTGGCATAATGATAGCTGCTCTGTCAGAACATACCACTTTAGTACATATGGTTTATTTTTTTAATTTATTAAATAAGTTACTTTTTAATGTAAATGTTATTGGGTTGGGGTAAGCTGAGCCATTGGAGTACTCAGAACACCACTACTTCCATTTAGGTGAAAGACTCATAACATCTGAGTCATCAATGTGTCACCTGAAAGCAAAAAACATTTTATTTATTTAGCGTATTTTTACTTTATGACCTGGTGCACTTACCACTTTCCCCATTTTCTTCCATCATAGATTCAGGAAAATGAATTACTCTTTGGAAATTTAAGAACACAACTTATTTTGTGTATGGATGCCAAGAAACAATAAACTCCATTCTCCCCTACTCTATGAATGCTCATTTTAAGTGAGGCATTACAGGTGAAAATGGTGATTTTGGCTGTATTTTGACATATTAGAATCTTCCGTTTCTACAGTTGCCAAAAATAAAATAGGCCTACACAAAACAATAATCAAAAATAGATATACAGATGTAAAATTAAAGTATAAAAATACAAAAATTGTAGGTCTGGTAATTTACAGAAGCTTTTGATATCTTTTGTCATTTATTTTGAATGGGGTATTTTTGCCCAAAGAAATAGTCAATATTCTAATATTTCTGCCAAATACATTACAATCTTTCAAAAGGTCCATCTCCAAATTACAAACTAATTACTCAGAATAAATATGAACGAATCAGAATGAAACAGGGATACTCATTCTGACTTCATCCACTAAGAAAAAGTGTTCTATATAATATGCATATTTGCACATTTTTTGAAATATCTCGCCAATATGTTAAAAACAAAATGAACAACTTAATTCAATAAGTGTATTTGTGGTCATATTAATTCTGTTATGATGAAAGGCATATTTTTCTTATTCACCTGTGGTGCCTCACCTAATTATGTTGACATTGAAAGTAAACATGTATGAAAAACAATACAAACTCTGATTATTTCGAACATTAATATCTTTTCTTTTTTATTAAGACAAGAACTCTTCTTTGTTTTGTAAAAATGTCTATTTATGAACCAATACAAAATGTGTATGGGAATGTGGTTCTCTTTTTCTTCAGTAATACACATTAACATTTCCCAAGAACAGCAGAAAGACAAAAAGAATCAATCTAAAACAATGAGTGGTAAACAATCAAACCTCTTGGGAATCAACCGAACTTCCAAAGGCGGTGGTACGTTGAAACTGACAGTAGTACAGCCACAATAAGTTTCTGTTCCTGCTTCATTCTAACAGAGTACTCATCCTTTGTGAACTATGTCAACACAAAGCAATACTTAACACATCTTATACAGTGCACCAAATATTAAGAAAAATACATAAAACATGTACAGCATATATGCAAAATATTTCACAAATTTTGTCTCTTGGATCTAAAATAATGTGTTGTACTTGCTTTGATGATGATGCATTGTACTTGCTTTAATATCATTGATAGGTGGGGCCTAAACTTTGCATTCTACCTGAGATGCAGTCACATCAGTCAGCAATGCATGAACCTGAGACAGGACATTTTCAAAGGAATCTAATATGGAGTAAACAATATCAGTTACAGTGTCAGACCAAAATCCAAGTTATCTTTACTTTTAGGTAACAATGGGGCATTTCATCAAAAGAAAATGACACACACAATAACCTAACATCCTACTATGAAAGTCAAATTCATTCCACACCTTATCTGAATATTCAAATCCAACCAAATGTCATTTATCATACTGTTTTGTTCATTTTTGTTTTTCATTTTTGTTTTTCATATTTGAACTTTTGGAGAAAAAAACATCAGATTTGTATCTCTTGTATTCAGCAAAACTTAGAAACACACCCCTGCCATTCCAAACCACAATGGTTTAACACTTACAAATAAAATATCGCTGCATCAGCCATTAGGGAGAAGACAATATTCAGTTCTGTTCCTTTATTGGCAAGCACATATTGTGAGTCTGGTTTGAATGGAAGCTGCCACACGTCACTGAAGCGAAATAGTGCTCACTGTTAAATACAAATCACACAATCTCAATCTAACAGATGGAAGTGACATCTGCTCTGTGATTCATAAAGCAACAATAACAAGTCAGTTAATAGTTTTATCAGAACATCATACTGTAAAACCATCTAACCTAGTTGGAACGCCCTCCCTCCCCCCGCCCACACAATAAACAGAAAGCAGTGTCATCGGCATACAGTGTTAACTTAGTTGTAATTCCTTTGTGAGTACAGTATTTTAAATGAACTCAAGTTTTAACAGAGAAAAAAGTGTAACAGAGAGAGTTGTACGCACAGCACCTCTGATCATTGTCTGCAACCTCCCTTCTCTAGCCTCCATCTAGAGCTCTCCTATCCAACAGAAAAGCTAGGAATGTCCACAGCCCCCACCGACTCCTGATGCCTTTTGAAGCTGGGGGAAACAATATTACGATGAGTATCAAAATAAACTATTTTTTTGCCCAGGTAAGCCCAATTTATTTAATGCATTGTCACTTCATAATTGCCCACTGAATTTGGACAATGATTCCTTACCTTTGAACTTAATATTGAACGACTGAAACCTGTCTTTTTGTATGACCATGATATATGAAAGCTACACTGTGTGGCAATCTAAGCTGCACGAGGACAAATGCAATAAAATGAATTAACATGGCAACAAGGTACTACATCTAGCATCTTACTGTGCGTCCATACTGTGAGTAACACAATCAACTAGTCACTGGAAGTGCACTAATTTCTTATATGAGTGACAAGGGAAATTTGGCTCATGTGTGGATGGTCAACAAGCTTGTCAGTCAAGAAAAGCTGGCTGTGGTAGAACTCTTCACAGTCATCAGATGTTAACAGATATCCAATCAGATATCCGTGTTTCCTTGTTTCCGTGTTGATGTGATTTAGTTTATTCAACAATGGTTCTTGGCAAGTGCAAAATAGATGAGAAACTGACTACAGACATTCAACTTTTATTTGAAAGAGGCTAAAGGCTAAAATTCTTAAAAATTATGCTCGGAACAGCTGCATCCATAGGTTAGGTCAATGGAAAGCTCTGACTTGTCTAATTGAGTTTTTTTGTTTGTTTGTTTAATGATTAATACAACACTACCTCATTAGCGCTGCTAACGCATCAAAATGATGTAATATTAAATAAAAGTTAAGACCGAAGCTGTGAAAAATATATGATTTAACTGTTGAAAACTTGGTAGTTGCACCAGGCCACTACGCGGATGCAGTCAGAGCCTTTTTCATTGCCCCCAGTCTGTCAGAATAAAGCAACCCCTCATCCAAGTTGCTTGCTGTGTGAACGCATGGTTATGAACAGAAATGCCATCGTTAGGAGCTCATTGCCATGTCATATGAGTTAAATAGCAGGTGCATGATGCAATCCATGGATAGCACAGCAGTGTATTACATTTGGTTAGAATAAAAACAACTGGAGTAATCACTTTTGGCATTCCTCAGTGCTCCCCTATTGGGACTGTAAAACAGATCCTCATTAAAATTTGGCAGGTGATACATAAAGCAAGGTAGAAATGTAATGGTTTGTAGCATGTACATACATGCAGTAAAACAGTGGATGTTTAAGCACTCAAACTGTTCCGTGATAGAAAAACCATGTATATTGAGAAGATGGAAATGGAAAAATGGTCCTGTCTCTTGTAACATTTCTTTGTTTTTGGACATACTCGCTTTCCTTGCCATTTTCTAGATTTACGGGGTGACAAAACTCACAACAATAAGTGTGATCCACAAAAGTACTTCCATGTAATTATAGTAAGTTGTAAAAAAAAGTGTTCCTGGTACGTATGAGTGTATGATACATTTGTGATTCCATTGGCTTGATTTACATAGGATCGTGTCTTTATAGGATAATACAAACCCTCTGATGGGTGGAACTACACTGGGATCCTGTAGTTTTGACAAGAAGTAATCAGCACAATAACTTCAACATTAGTTATCTTGAATTGTGGATGTGAGGTGTTGACAATTGACATGACTCACGATGTCCCTTAAAATTGGTATGACCTTTTTTAAATGTTTTATACAGCTTGTGTATAGGTGAAAAAATACAAATTTAAATGTAGATGTCTTAAGTTTGGAGTTTGGCTAAGGCTGTTTCTTATTGAGTGAAGTTGAAGCTATGTATATCAATATCACGTGGCTGCTGGTTGATCAATAATAGTACCAAATGAAGTTTTATTTTTTTCAACAGCCTTATATTTGTGAGGCATTTTTGGCTGAGAGACCACTATAAACAGCTTTGAGACAACTTTTTTGTCATTTTCCCATTTGTAAAAAAATATTTTAGAATGAGAGTGGATGCAAATCAAAGGAATATCATCATTACAACTCATTAAATGCCTGTGGGGAAACTGGTTCCATTCAGTCAAACAGAAGACAAACACACACACACCAAAAAAAAAAAAAAATCTGAACAGAAGAAGAAATCATCATAATGAAATGACAGTGCTTCTAAGTTTAGCACAATGAGGGGAAACAATGTGCTACTTCTTTTTGCTAAGCTCTTTCTGAGGAAAAGCAAAGGTTCCAGATGTGCTGGCATGTCTGTTTTGAAAATCACAGAGATAGCAAAAAATGTGGGTCTTTTCACTCTAATGCCGAATTGGCCTAGTGAAACGAAAAGGACAAGAGGTCATTTGAAATTATGGCCACCTATTTTGGATGTGGATTTATTCAAGAGGAGTCAAGATGGGCATATACATCAACCTTTTTCTCTTTTACGTCCTTTGAATGATGATATGTAAAGCATTCCGTGCATTTTTGGAATTGGCCAAACGTTGGAAAACAGAGAAAGGTAATGGCTTGAGACAAATCACAGTATACTGGAAATAGGTTCTTATGAGCTTTTGTTATGCAGGAGAGGATGCAAGTTCAGACACATTTGGGGATATGAATAAAGTGGCTGTGTATAATTTTACCCTCATATGAAAGCCAACAGCACATTGATTTACTAACTGATTTTCTAATTACAAGAGTGGGAAAACCAAAGTAGGAGAAGGGGAGCAACAGGGTTATGCTAATGAAGATCAACACAAATCCAACGTATGAATAGAAAAGAAATTCAGAACAAGGCACAGAATTTTCTGCAAATGGTTGAACTAAACAAAATTTGTACCAGCAGTTAGGGAGGTGTCAAATGGTGAAGCTCTCTACAGTGATTTCTGGCAACGTTTGGCGCACCCCTCCCCCCAACCCCAATCCCTCCCCCTGCTCAATTTATCGAAAAAACCCAAACTCTCCCTTGCCAATCTTCTGTCCTTTTTTTTATACACACAAAACATTCCATCTACAGCTGCAGACTAGACTAAACAACAGCTTAAAACCAGGCCTTCCTTTCAAAGCCCACATCTCTTCTACTCCTTGTCCCTTCTACTCTTGCCAAAAATAATCCCTAACCATCTCAAATCCCTAAATCCCACCCTGTACCCCTGTCCCAGCCCCAAAAACAGCTTGGTGTCCCAAAGAGGACACTAGTGTGAGGGGTCCTGTTTTGATTAGATGTAGTACTCTTTCTTTTCGTCCGAATTGGTGTGGCCACCCTCTGCATTGATGATGGCTGTATCTGCATCTGCTGCGTCATCCGCCCCTTTAGCTTCATGCGTGAAGTAGGTACCTGAGGATGAAGGACAAAGCCACAGAATGGATGTTAGCTGTGCTGCCTAGATGATGCAGAGGATTAAACTGTGTCCCTATGTCCCACAGCGTATAATTATGTAAATTCATCACCATGTGGCCGTTTACACAAACCTAATATGGGCGAGCTGCAATATTCAAATTCTACATGGCTTTCCTTGTTTGCTATTCAAGATTGGCACATGAAAATCAATTCTTTGAAAGGACCCTGAGTGTGGGGTTGAAAAAATGTGCAGACAGCATTGAGGCTGATAATGAAGCCAGTAGCCCAGATCGAACAAAGGAGGGCAATGACAAATCTGAAAGGAAAAAAAAAAGAAAAAAAAAAGACCAACCTACCAATATTGGTAAGAGGAAAAAAGTCATAAAGTGTGGTAAGGAAGTTGCTGCACATAGCACAGTCATAGGAATAGCTAATGTTTTGAGATTTTGGGGGTGGAACTGTGGAACAGACATAAACAGAGGAAAGACTGAGGACAACAAACACAAAAGGTAACAAATAATTTGATAATTTAACGAAGGTAATAATAATTTGATAAATTATACTAACCATCACTTATAAATGATGAATTAATCATTTCATGTCTATTATTGATTGTTTAATATTAACCAGCAATTGTATAAGCAATGCAATTCCAACAATCACTAAATGAATCCACTTACTAACAATAAGTATTGTAACATCAGCTGCAAAAATGTTTCGTTATGTTTTATTGTTTATCACATGAGAATATTCAAATCAGTATTTCAAATTGTTTAGCTGGATAACCACAAATGACAAGTTGATAAAAAAAAAGAAAAAGAAAAAAATGTCTTCATTGTGGTGATACATCTACTGTATATGATTAACTGATATATTAACCTGATATTAATTAATGATTTAATGATGTACACCATCATTTACTGTTGAAGCTGTGCTAGATGGTAATGACGGCAAGAGGCAACTGTTGGAAGACTGTCTTAACTTAAGTACTCAGGAATTATGTCAGGCCAGACTGGTCTGTGATGCTTTACACCAACTGATACCAAAGGGATGAGAGACATCTAATGTTGGCGAGTCCAGTTTTCAGTCTTAAGGTTTCAGTGGTCACTTCCTGCTGGCTGAAAGGTGTCCATACCTGACAGTAGAACATCATTTGGGAAAAAAAGGCAAATCTATGGTGTCTCAGTTAGTGGAGATGGGACGCTCTTCTCTATTGCAGCCCCACTCTGGGATTTAGGCTGATACAATGGGTGTAATTTTACATAAAAATCTTGTCCACCGAATCTTTAGTCAGTAAGAGGAAAAAGAAATTAATAAATTAAATTATGCATTAGTTCACCATTTGTTATTGATGGTTGAAAGGTTTTTCAGCTCCCCTACCTTTGTGTCTTGCAAAGTAGCGCCCCAAGACGATGAGTAGACAAAGCATGGCGAAGACAACGACAGCCACCACTCCTCCAATCACTGCGTGGTCAACCGTTCTTGGTGCCCCCTCTCCAGCTCTTGAATCTGAATCCACAGGACAAACAGTTTCACTGTAGAATCAATCAGTGTTTGACCATTCAACAGAACTGATGTGATAGTGGAGTTTTGTTTCGTTTTTTAATAACTGACAATGCAGGATACATTTTTCACGTGGGCTAGAATACCTATATTTGGCCTCATTATTGCTGCTTAAATCAGACAGGAGCATCTTGTTGCTATGAACAGATTTTTGACCTTGTGGTTCACTTTGTTGCCTGCTGCCAGGGCCATAACCCATCAAACAACAGCTAAAAAAGTATAAAAACTTTGCCTAGCACATGCCTGCCTTCATAAATTCTGCCCCTGTGCCTTACTGAATCAAACAAATAAATCCAAAGCTTTATTCTTTTTCCTGAATGAACTCAAACAACCTGGCTTCCATGGACGAGAGGAACATCTGTAGCTGAAAATGAATAAAACGATTTTTGGTAGTTAGACATAATTTAGGCATGATTCATGTAATGGACAATATTTTTCAATAAAAAGTTTGTAAGGCAAACTAGTTGAGAACATTCAGCGTGATCCATGCGCCAATTTGCAAGCAGTGATACAAGTGGTGTTTCTGACCTGAACATAAAATATTCACAAATGACTTCTGGAGTGAAAATAATTGCGAATGTTTTCAAGTCAAGGAGCAAGCGCTGAATAAGAATACACGACACAACACGTATACTTTGCCCAATGAAACTGAAGTGTATATATGCCAGGCAATATTAAGACAGGTTTATCCTTGCTTGGGGCTAAAGAACACGACAAGCCCCTGAAGCTCCTGGCTATAATGATATGTGAAAGCTATTGATCAAGTGTAGGGATCCATGACAACCCAAAGTTAATGGCCGTTTGTGGACGTGATTGGCTCTTCACGGCACAAAGGAGGAGCAAATTTTTTCATCAATAGCTCACACTATGCTAGGGAGATGAGCTGGAGCTGCGGCTGTGTAGAGGGGGGATTAAGAAAGCAAAATGTTGAATTGAGAAGTGGCCTAAATTTCACTCTGTACTTCTGGAGCATTTTTGACTTGCTAATAAAATTTAAATGACGGCTGTTTTGGTGGCTCTTCACAAACAGCCCACACACCATAAATCACAAGTACAATTCTGCAGTTCTAGCTTGTCCAGACACCATTACACCATGCCGTTCGGCCTTACTTCCTAGCTAATGTTTACAGGTGTATCTCCTTTAAAGGCGCATTTTGCAGAGAATAGGGAATGCCAGGGGCAGCGAAGTCAGGCAACTGAACAACGGTCGGCTCTTTGCAATCTGTTCACGTGGACTAGTCTATCAGCCTCCATCGCCCATCAGCCGTACTTACACACTAAAATCCCCCACACTGCTCTCCAGCCTAAATCTGCACTCAAAGGATTTCCTAGATGAGCTCCAGGAAACAAAAACAGCAGGCCGCAATTTATTAGTGGATAACAAAGAGAGAGCGAGAGAAACATCATGGACAACATCAGCCACCCACACCGCTACTCTCCTCGTATTACTCAACCCGGAGGAATGAGGGAGGGAGGGCCAAGGCGGTGCAGTGCTACCTGCCAAACTCAACAAAACATTACTTGATAGATCTAATAGGTTATTTTGACTTCAGATTTTCTTTTTTAGTGCTGGGCAGATTCAATTAAAGTGAGCAGAAATCCTTCTGACATCTAATTCGCTCTTGTCAGGCAGGTAAAGCTGTGCTTTAACACACTTTCCTATTACGATGTTAATGTGCTACGCCCGTCCACTGCA
>OMLF01057842.1:10228-30466 GCA_900302615.1 Holocentrus rufus | reverse complement strand
GGTAAATGAAGTTTTTCATTATATAACTGTACAGTGGAGGCTTTATGTAGAGCTGTGTGTGTGTGTGTGTGTGTGTGTGTGCTGTGGGGTTTCAGTAACATTTGCTAATCCTTATTATCCTTATTATTTTCATTCACAGTGGGACTGGACTCACCCACAATGAGGCCAATTTCACAGTGATGATCATCATAACCACAAGTCATCATGGTGCCCACTGTGTCATTGATCACTGCAACGATGTCGATATCAAAGTCCTGCAAAGAAACAACAGCATAGATTTGTAAAAGCACAGACTTGATGAATACAGGATAAAGCTTTACACGGGCAGGAACAGGTGTAGAGATCCTAATTCTATGTCATGATTTGTGGGCCATTTTCCCCCTCTGATTTCCCACTAAACCAAGCCCTGCAAGTCAATAGTACTTACAGGTCGGGGTTGGATGCATACATTAACAGTCAGCAACAGCCTCAAGCAACTGCCATGTTTCCTGATACATTCAAAAGTGATGTGTCTGAGTCATGAGGCCACACTGACAATCCGTTTCAGCTCTGGTGTCTCACTGTATGAAAAGCTGAGAATTTTTAAAGGTTGCTTGCACCAGATTTTATAAGAGACAGAAATCACTTTTCAGGCTGTGGTTCATGATTTGGAAGAAGAGCTGCCCCTTTGTTTTGGTTATAAAGAGTGACTGTCTAAATCTGAGGTGAGTATTCAAATCGTGTCTAGCCAATTTATTTCTGCAGCCCTTCAAAAGAAGCATGACTGAAAGGACTTTATAAAGAGTGACCCTGCCTTGATCTGCCTTGTTATCAATCACAAAAAAGATGTACCAAATGAACAGACTCCCAAAACCAAGCACAAAATAAAGCAGAAGTATTTAGTCTGAACATGTACACATTTTTTGTATATCAAAACCCCAATGTGCATGACACCCTGGTGGTCACAAAATGGTCAACAAGGTCCGGTTTCATATGGATTCAATATAGTTGAGTCAACACAGTTCCCATGGTATGCAGGAGGAAAAATAACGGTATGAGGTGCAAGGCCGCGCATTGTGAGGGACAGTCAGTGCTGCCACTGCACCCCTGACGGCGGTGCCTTCATGTGCTGGTTGGAAGGTAGTATTTCTGACTTGTAAAATCGTAATTACAAAGTCTGCACATTCAAATACTTCACTCAGGCCATGCATTGTAACACACACCCCAATTGTAAAAATGCTGGTAATGCACAAATGTCAATTGCCTAACTGATAGTTAACAAAAGCAACTTATAATCAGAAAAATAAACAATTGACTCTGATTAGCCCTAGACATGGGTGTGCACAGTTAGGTATGTTTGCTAATGCTTTTGGTATTACACACCCTTTTGTCTTGAGTGCAGCAAAACATGAGAAGCGTCGAGTTCATGGACTGATTTCATATCATTTGTTCAGTATTTAACACGACGGTCTCAGCGATGTGTCTATTCTTCCCAACAATTATCACAATATGTACCATAGAAGTGGGTCTATAACAACATAAATGTGTATTCATGTGTAAACCAGGACTTTTTGTGCAATACTCAAATTTACCGAGACTTTCAAATCATCATAATTTTACAGTCTTCCCACATTGATGGAAAAACCCTGTGACTGGTCATGCTTGATTGCTCCAGCTACCACCGCCATGAATCACACTGACTGTATTCTCACCCCTCGCTTTTTGATGGCTTTCCTCAGGAGGCTGACTACATCTTTTCCTTCCACTCCGCTCGCCTTGAAGCCTTTAGTCCAGGATACCAGGATACTCTGCACACAGAAAAACACGCATAAAAGCACAGAAAACAATTAAAGTTAACTGCAGTCTCTAGATAACAGGCTTCATTCCAAAAGGCTTTATATCACTTCTCAGAAAATAATTACAAATATGTAGTAAATATGTAGCTTCAACTTTTTTCACATCCCTGACTACTTGCAATAGGTTTCTTTACTTTTATAATACAAGCATAGGCATTTAAGATTTTGAATAGTACAAAACCTTACATCGACCAACTGAGAAAGTTTGTAAATGCCACTGCACATGGTTTTGTGTTCAAGTTGTTGTCACAGAATATACTTTGAGACCTTGATGTAATTTTTGTCTACTTGCAGCAACCTGTAAACAGCTTGTGTTTGCACTGTATTGAGTTATGCAGCCAGAGCCTCAGGGTATTCTCTTCTTGAGGACATTCCCTCTTTTAATCACTGTATTTCTTTACCGCAGTCCATAAAATGTATCATGTAATCTCATGTAGGATGGACCATTTATGTGGCAAGATAAAATTGGTGATTAAGGATAGAACTTAAAAAATCTGTGATCACTCCTATTTGATTAGCCAACCCAGCCAATATCTATAACTGTCCTTACTGTATACAAAGAAAGGCTTAGTTAAGTAAAATAAGATTCAGACGCACTGATGAGGTTATGAGTGAGAAGAATGAGAAAACGTGTCCTTCATACTGTAGGTGAAAACAGGATATCCTTCAATTTGTACACTATTTGTCTGTAACGAAGTATAAGGTGAGGCAAATCCTGGGCTTATCATGAGGTATATACTGTGCTTATTACAATCAGAGCATCATCTCCTGCCAAGACATACCTATGTGATATCTTTTGTCATAAATTAATTAATTTAAAAAATTAAAGGGGCAATATCCACAAGAGAGCATTGCTGATCAAAAGGATTTCTTTCAAAAGGTGCTCCACAGTGAGAAAAACAGAAACATGTTGGTTCTAAACCATCATCAGTCTGTCTGTTAGAATGGAGGTGCACACCTGCACAATATAGAGCAATCAACACACACAGGTGTCAAAAATGGTTTACAAGAACAATTCTCAAAAAGCAACTAAGTGGCATCACTTCATTAAGGCCTCATGGATGCAAAGTATCAAATTCATCAGGATTTCGTAAGTAGTACGTTTAAGTCTAAGATATTGTTTTTAGAGAAGTACCGTTAAGCAACAAGCTTTTTGTATTTGCTCAATAGCCAAAAATGTAAGACAGATAGAGCCAGGTCAGTGTATCTTCAGAAAGATACACTGTGTATGATCAGAAAGGGATACTGAAGATACACTGACCTCATCCACTAATTGAGACCTTGTGAGAGGGGGATGAAAGCACAATGTCACCCTTCACCTGTCTTCAAGAAACAGTATTTTGTATGCATCTTGTACACACCGTACTTCTCTAGAAACAGCTCTACTGTACAAACTATTTATTACACTTAAACATACCTGCACAAATCCTGAGGATTTTGAGAATGAGGCTTTGAAAATGTGCAATCATTTCAGAGCTTGTTCATATCCCAAAGAATGGCTGAAGTATGGTTTGAGGAAAGTATGTGGTTTGAATGTGAACAATGACAAGATAGTTAATAAATAAATAAATAAATAAAAATGACACTGTCATTTGTACTACAACCTACCCTAACCTTGGATCTGAAATGTAAAACACTGTTTTCTGACATGCCGCCATTTTCTCAGAACAGGCCTAAAATGTCAGTGGTAACCTTGGCTGTGTAGATTTTCAGGATGTACCTGCTAGAATTTCTGGGAGGAATTTGCCAAAAGCGACTTTTGTAGTCTTGTACATCTTCTCTCCTGTCCTTGTGTTATAGAATGTGATGAGAGCTGTTAAAACTGGTATTATTGCACACAAGCGCAGAGAGGGAGGATAAGAGATCCTCTGTAGCGCGATATTTCATTCAAGCCAGTACCCTATCTCGCTAACATTGTGTGCTATTGAGCATGTACAAAAAGTACAAGCACAACCTCAAGGATGATGCATTTATTAAGCTAACTTAAAGACTTGCCATCTATAAAGCCTTAATGAAGCAATACCGCTTATTTGTTTTTTATAAACTACTTTTGCAAACCTTTTGACACTTGTTATCAACCCAACCTTGAATCATGAGACTCTTATAGCAGTCACAAATTGAAATGGACAATAGCTTCCGAATCCCAGTACTGGGAGTCAGGGGTTGCCATATGTTGCTTTATTTACTCTTTTTTTAATTTATCTGATTTTTCACAACTAAATAGCTCATGTTTGCCACTGGAGACATTTGCTTATTAATGGCATCTGATTGTGCAAGGCTAATAATGCAAAAAGAGCGACATGCAACTTGCTAATTTACAATTTCTCATTATGCCTTATCATATGCAGTGCAATAAAATGTCAGATTATGCCACCAGCGCCTTAGGTAGTTGTTTGACGACTGAAACAAGTTTCATGTTTGCTGGAGGCCAAATGACAGACATAAAATAACAAAAGAAAACAAGTATGGGACATTCACCTCATCTAGCTTGGTCTGCAGACAGGGGAAGGAGAAGGTGAAACCGAGAGGGAGCTTTTTATCCTTTATTCCCAACTTGTCCAGGAAATTAGCCAGGCAATCAGCTATGTGGTCAAACAGCTGTGAGACAAAGAAAAAGCTCAGTGTTATTATTAACAGCCATGTGCTGCAAAATAGTAGGTTTCATCTTCAATATAGAGACTGTGTGTGTGTGTGTGTGTGTGTGTGTGTGTGTGTGTGTTTGTGTGTTGCCTCTAACCTCAGAGCCGCTGCCTCTCATGAGGTCATCGGGAATCTCATAGATCTGATTCTCCATCTCCACCTTTTGTTTGCCGTTTGCCGAAACTTTCACCAGGAGCACCCGGAAGTTGGACCCACCGAGGTCAAGGGCCAGGAAGTTGCCTTTTTCTTTAAAAGACACACAGTAAGCACACACACACACAAATGCAAAAAACACCTACGTACACAAGGGATTCACATTTTACCAATAGTCAGCCCACGATTATCATGCATGCAGGGCAGCTTGTATCCCTGCATTCACTTTTTCTTGCCATGTTTTAAATAAATAAATAAATAAATGAATGAATAAATAAATAAATAAAAGGGTGTGTGTGTGTTTGTTGGTGTGTACTTTTGAAATGTGCTGCTGATCTCTACTTATTTAAGCCTAATTAATGTATCAGAACCAGTGACTAACTTGTGTGCACAGTGCTTTGTTCCAGACTGACTGTTTCAGGTCTGATGAGCAATGTGTTGACTGTTTGTTAAATATGAACCTCATAGCCTCTTGACAATCAGCTGAAATACTTTTGACAGAAGTTAACAGTTTCATCAGTAATGGCTTTAATATTTGTTCCTCTGCATCTGTTGTTTACTTACTGGGAGTAGCTTATTTGGACTGATGGCACGTTGCTTCGAGATAAAAAGGTGGACAGGGAATTTTTTCAAAGAAACTTTCATTCGGCAGGCCTACACTTTGTAATTAGTGTAAAGTGCACCATGTCTACTTCGACATGAATGTACATTATTGCAATTGTGAGCGAGTCTGTGACTATGTTATTTTGTGACCTTTTATTTCTTTCTCAGGGCAGTGGTAATAGTTCATCAACCATTATTCAACATTATGTCAATTTCTGGCCCTTGATCCTCCTATACCTCAATTTATTACTGATGAAATAAATTACTTACTGAAGGCATGTGGGCCAGAGCACATAATGGTAAGGCATCTGAAGAAAGGCCATCTTCATTTCTTTTGAATTTAATTTCTTAAGATGAATTTAACCATTTTAAGATATATGCTCCCATAGTTTAATGCTTCAGCACTCTCTTTGTCTTTTTCCTCGTTATCACTCTTTTATGTCCAAGGTTGAGGTATGGCAGTGATTCTGTGGATCTTAAACACACTGCAAGGCAGCACACACATGAAGCCGATATAAAAGTAAAGTGACAACTACAGAAATGTTTCTGCTCCTGTCACAGAGTTCAGCTACCTGTTCCATCGGGAGTGGAGCGCACAAAGGTGGGCAGCATCTTCACAGCGCCTGTGGCGTTAGTGTCTCTGCAGAGGCCTTTGTCCATCTCCCGTCGAAACCTCACCGACACGTCCATCAAGGTCTCATCTGACAGCCGCAGGTGGTACAGGTATTTGTCCACCTGAATCGTCAAGGAGAGGAAGAGAGGTTATGCTTACATCAACTTAGGAATGCAGGGTTTCTCGTGAAGGTATTAAACACAGTTTCACTTGGCGACACCACAGTTTCACACGTTTCTGTGGGAAACATCGGGATGAGTAAATCAATGATTTTATTTATTTTCATGCTACACGTGTAGTCAACCTCACTTGAACAGAGTCTGGCCTGTATGTTGTGATTGCAGTGCCAAGTCTGAGTACGATTTTCTAGAAGTCTGTTACTAGCAGCCTGTAGCCTGCTGGTAAAACTGCTTCCTTGCTCAGTGCAATGAACTCGCACCACCTAGTTATATCTACAAACAAATGTGATAATGGCTGTAGTCAGAAAAAAAAAAAACAACACAATATCTGTAGCAGTTAGTCATCCAACCAGTCAGCTCACGCCTATATTTTTTACAAGCTTGTGACAGTCTCCATGGCTACAGACATTACTTCTTAATTTGGAGGGAAACTGCAAAACATTGAATCAGCAATGGCATAATCAACTGGTCATCTACTACACAGAATCATACTGAAATACTGGGAAGAATAATCAGAGCAGAAGAGGTCATATTCTGAGGCATCACAGGGTGTGGAATGTTACATGAAATTCTCAACTTTCTGGGCTTCCACATCTGTACAAAGTAACCGTTTCTGATCAAATCTGTGCGTATGCATGGTTCTTGCATAAAGCCCAATGATTACTGTGGCTGGTGCTGAGATTTCTGACTTTCAAAAGCTCACTTCCTCGCTTGTGCTCAACTAGTTTCAGAACGAACAAGAGTTATCAAAAGGTGCTTGAACAACACGGCAAGTCATTCAAAGTTGTTCTAAACGTTAGATAAATGGATTGGTTAAATTGTAAAAGGGAGGGGGTAGAATGTGTCGTCTAGTAATCGGAAGGTCCCTGGTTTGATCCCCAGCTCCTCCAGAGAGCGTGTTGAAGAGTCCTTGAGCAAGACACTGAACCTCTAATTGCTTTTGATGAGCAGGTTGGTGTCTTGCTTGGCAGCCCCAGCAAACAGTGTGTGAATGTGTGTCTAAATGGGTAAACATGAGGCATTTGTTGTAAAGCGCTTTGAGCAGGTGGTAGACTAGAAAAGTGCTGTAGAAAAGCAGCCCATTTACCAGTTAACCTATTGGAAGGGCTTCATCACACTCCCTCTTATGTTCTCTGTTCCTGAGGAAAGCACATGGAGCAGTACAGTGTCAATCTGTTTCAAAGGTCATTCATTGTATTTATCTAAAGGGATACATTCATCCTCTTGTACAGTTTCATAGAAAATCCTCTCCCGGGGCTTTAGTAACCCATGCTAACTCAAAATTCTCAATACCTTTTACATACTCAAAATACATGTATGACTCATGCAGACAACAAAGTCTCAAACAACAAATATAAAAGAACAAAATGTCATCATTACATACCATCAATCACATGGTTTACAGTACAGTGGAGTGACTGTGTTTCAGAGGGCGCCATACCAGAAATCAAGTAAAACCAGTTATAAAATTGAGACAGTTGTGTAGTAGAGGCTATACAGAGTATACCCACCTCTTTTCTGGGCAATTTACAGTATACCCACCTATCAACCAAATAACCACTGAAATATGTAAGAGCATTCCCACTTCCTCCACAGTGATCTACCCACCGACCTATCAGTATGCTGACCTCATCAACTGTCACTACAGACCTGTACTGAGAACAGAAGTGACACGTCTCCTGGGCTTAGCCTGACATATCCAAACATGAGATGGATTCGGAGGGGGGCTGCATACCCCACGCTCTGACCCACAGCCAACTGTCGGCTCACAATGACCCTGCTGAAGACCAGAGTCGATCGCAACGTGGATATTTTTTTGAAGGAGACTTCCTATGCACTTTTTTTTATTGGGATGATGTTTTTACCAATGCGGTGAGCCCTTCAACAGTCTCAACTAATCTCGTACTTGAGTCTTACAGCCTGACGCGATGCATCCTGAAGAAAACAAAAGCCTGGAGCCTCAACCTTATTGGAGCAGAATATTACTGACAAACTATAAGCTTGGATTTGTAAGCTTCCAATGAGCATGGCAGCGAGCTCATATAATGTAATTCTACAACCAGACTTATCATCATGTTATCATCATCACCTTTATATTATACTCCTCAAAACTTGAGACCCAAGTAAAATACAAATGAACAAGTATGACAGATAAATAAAACAGAAACAAGATGACTAAAAGAGTGTATGACAGACAAGTCAACGAGGATAAAATGAATAAAGGCCAAAGATTAGGCCCATAAAAAGTCCACATCATAAAAGTAAGTTGTGTGGGTGGATTTAAAAGAGAAAACTGAATCTGCCAATGTAAATTGAGTATAATAGCTATGTTCTGTATGGTATACGGAAAAGAAAAATATATGTTCGATAACAAAACAGTACTGAATGTAGATAGCACCTTTTAATACCAAAAACACAAAATGCCCAGAGCCATTTTTCACCAAGGTCTGACCATGCCCCCATAATTAACACACTTAAGAAATATCTGATGCACTAACAGGACAGAATGTTTTCAAATGCAGGGAACAGACTGACAAACATCTGAAAGTGGAGACAGTTAACGTCATGAGATGGCCTTCTGAGAATGAGACTGCAGAAAATCCTATTGAGCAATCTAATGTTATGACGTTCTGACATAAGCCTGGCATTGTGCCTGAGATGCCTTTTCTTTACTTTTGTAACTGGATTGTATAGCCAAAGTCAGGGTGCCTCTGCAAAATAAGTTACCATCTGAGACAAGAATGGACAGAAAAAAATCTGTACTTCACGGTATCATGTAAGACCTCACCTGTAAACGGTATGTGGTGTAAATGTTGCGTATATAAGATTATTGTGTACAACAGGAAGTTGTTTAATGTCTTGTATGTTTAATTGGATGAGACTGCCAATGCTATGAATGAATTGTGGGCCACAGAAAGATTGGCATATGGTAAATAGCCCAAGAGAATACAAGGAATCACATAAAACAATGCTGCTTACCCTCTCCTGGGTGAATGTTGCATTCCACAAATGAAGGTATGTTTGTTTCCCTAGAAACTAGGACATCACATGACCTTTCTGCATGATTGCCATTCCCTCTATAAAAGAGGGAAAGGCAGAGTTCGCACCTTGTGTTAAATGAGATCCTGTTGTCCTTGCCATTGGTATCAGTACATTCTCTTATTATTCAAGCAGTCACAACAACTTCATGTTGCACAATTCTTAGCTGGAAAATAAAGCGACTCTGATTCTGATGAATAAATATAACTCATAATAATATAACTTCATTTTTCATTTACTACATGGCACAATGAGTCTCTAGAAGCACCCTTAAAGAGGCTGCCAAAACTTTTCACATCAAGAAACCCCAAATATATTAGATCACAACCCTGTTTTAATCGATTTTGTCTTAATTATCATGGTCTGAAAGCTCTGAAAAGCTCTGAAAAGAATGACGTTTAATATGACTTGGCACAGGTTTCATTACTGTCTCTGAGATAGCAACAGTGTTAGAAATTAAACCTAGAGTCAAAACAGCCATCGCGACATCAGTGCCCTGTGAGGGAAGTCAACCCGCTCCTCGTGTTGCTCAGGGAGGGGTTTGGAGAATCCTGGAACTCCCTCAAGAACCCCTGGTGATCCCCAGAACCCACTTTAGTAACCACTATCAAACCAGGGGGCGAGAAAATGCGTTTGTGGGACCCTGTCCAAGTGTGTATCTATTTGTAGGCCCTCGATATCTCCTTTGTAGAAACGGAAGGACAGCTCTGAAGACTGCCGGGAAGTGCGTAACGCAACGTCCCCGTAAAGAGAAGTGAGGCTGACGCAGGGCGGCATCACACGTGTCTGGTGTCGTACGTGTAGCCGGGCAGCGTTAACCCCCGGCCTTCACTGTCTTACACTGAGGCTACAAACCTAAAGTCACTTCATGATACACAAAATGTTCTACAGAACCCCAACTGGGTATTTTACAGCTTAATACTCACTTTTTGTACTTGGTCATGATGGAGCTCCGTGACATAGTAAGCCAGAAGATGCGAGGCTATCATCGTTGGTGTTGTGTAACTTTACCGTCCTCTCCTACTACTTGACACAAAGATAAATATTATTTACGACAGGGCGGTTTGTTAGAAAATTATAAACTGCTGTTCAAATCTTTATCCCAGACCCGCGTCTTAAGAATGTCGTTTTTCGTGGGTCAAAATACAACTTATTTAGGATGTACAGGAGACTGTAAAAGAGTCTCCGGGAGTTTCCAGCTTCCTCATAGTAATTTGAGTTGGTAGTGGTTAGACGTCATCCCGGATCTCTGCTGCTGATTGGCTGCAGAGGAGGTGCGGCGTGTCCGGAAAGATACCGGAGAAGGAGGAGGAGGAGAAGGTGGCCTTGAGTTACACTGACATGAGTGTTACTCTGGTTGTTCTTTCTGCCCAGCGGAGGACAAGACGCCACTAATGTGATTGTCCCTACGATACTTTCACATGAGAACCTATGAAGGCCATTTATTCACCTCTGAGAACTGCACACATTCCAAAGCATTACAACAACCTCCGCCGTTATCACGCCTTTGTGCTGCTTATCATGCATTTGTATGCTGTTATTTCTTTTTTGAATTAATATTTTATCTGTTCGCTTCTCTACCTGCTCGCAGTTGAGAACATCACACGCTACCGCTCTTTTCCTGTGGATGACCTCAATTATCAACTGTGCACTTAATTAACAAATAGGCCTACATAACAGTACTTCAGGCACTTCAGTGTGACTTCAAGCAATTTAAAATGTACGGGGAAGCACTTTTTCAGCATTGCTGCCATACCATTATATGGTGGAGTAATCACAGTTTGCTTTTCTGTGGCAATACTGAGGTTTGGCTCTGCTTGTGTAAGAAAGGAAACAACTAAAGTCACACTGGAATTAAAATATTTTTTTTGTGTGTTCTCAGCTCACGACTGCCATATCATATAGCCATTTGACAATTTATATCAAAATTTCATTACTTTCTTGAAAACTAATTGTTTTTTGTTCTTTTACTTCATTCTGTTCAAGGAGGCGTATATGAAAAAAAATCCAACCACATCACATCCACACCAGAATCTGTCAGACTCAAAGGAGCGTTGCCTGAGATCCGGTTGCTCCCGCTCATGTTAACCTTCAAAATCTCATCAAAATCTCGTGTATGGATAAAAGCGTCTGCTAAATGCCAATTGTAATTGTAATTGTACATAAATGACGTCAAACACAATAAAGATGAGCCAAGTGTAAAAAATCTTTGAAAGCACTGCTCAGTTATATTTTACGTAGTGATGATGCATAAGGGTGTAAATCCTTTCTCAAGTGATACAAAAGAACTGTCCTATCCTTAAAAGAAAACAAAGGAGTTAGTGATAAACCTGTCTAACAAGTCTGAAGCCCTGAATCCAGCTGTCATACAGGAGGAAACGATCGGCTCAGTGGACAGCTATAGTAGGTAGAACCTACTAGCTTAATTAGCTTAATTAGAGGCATAACACATTATAGCTATTATGCAATTAAGTATAATCTAGGCTCATTTCCCTAAGTAGAAGAGGTATTTTCATGTTTGTGACAAGGTTTTAGATTTTTTATTTATTTATATATTTTTAATTACAGTGTTCTAGTTGTTCTAGTTGGTGGTCTGTTTCAGTAATCTGTCTATTCTTTTCAAAATATCAGCAGAAGTTTAAATGCTCATTTTTGTGCCTGACCTGTCTGCTAAGTTTAGACATACATGTGCTGTCTTGTCTGTGTATATCCTCTTTGAAGAGGGTACCATGTCTTGCATTGTTTGTGCTCTTTCTGTGATAAGGACATTTCCCAGAGTGGGTTTCTCACCAGTATACTTCTTAGCCATGCAAACCTCAAGCCAATCCGTCCAGCTTATTCAGTCAGATGAAAACCTTGGATATGCAAAATGTCAGCTTTTCAACAACTACGCGAAACAACCTTGTTTTTAGCTAAGCATGTTACAACATGCTATACCTATGGGGGGCAGTTTAAAAAACTCTCCCCTCTCTTATGTAGAATTTCTCTTTTCTTTACCATTGGAATAACCAGTTAGAAAGGTGCAGTTCTACCTACAAATCCAAAAAGTGTAAATGCCAGTCTTAGTGAGACAGTACCTTGTAGGTCACGCATTCCCCTTGAGACAGGAGATCATATTCCATATACATGCTCATGGTGGCTGGGGCAGCTTTCCATCCAGGCTTTTATCATTTGTTGCTACTGGAACAGGTTGAGCAGAAACTGCTCTTGGGCACAGTGTTGTGTGCTGGCTACCCTACCCTGAAGCATGAAAGGACGTCCTTCATGGTCAGATAAGCGGGGATACAAATATCGGATGATTAACTATTTATAGCCCAAATTAAAAAAAAAAGAAAAAGTTTGGTTTGGACACAGGGGGGTGCCAACAGTCAGTAGGTTAGAAAAAGAGCTTTGTGACCACAGGGTTGTCATATCAAATCTCTGGATCAGATTGGAACACGTGGGCAGGTGATCGTAGGATCACTGTTGCGTGAAAGACACTTTTAAAACCAGAGATTGGTGACTTGTATTGCTTTTCTGGTGCCATTTTGTTTACTGTTTGTACACTCAAAGCATGTAGAGAGCAGCTGCAGGACAACAGCATGGCTACAGTGGAACCTAATGGGAAAGAGAAGTGCGCTCTCCCCGTTCTGTGCTGGATTTCTCCCTGTATATTTAATATTGTTGCAAATTGGTGAGGCAACAAAGAAGCCCTTGCTCTTTCATTTTTAGGAGTTGACAGATGACATTTCAGTTTTAGATTGCTGAATTTTTTTTCATTGTAGCTGTGCAGAGAATACCTCCCAGTGATGTTACTGGATTCTTTTTTGGCTAGTTAGCTGCAGAATTACAAAATTACAACATCAAAAAAAAAAAAAAAAAAAAAAAAAGGCACCAGAATTGCAATCAAATCAATCATTTAAGGTGTGAATATGTTTTAGGCTGGACTTTTAGATCCCTCTTCTATAGATGATGTACCTTGTCGAGTAAAATCTGCTCTATGTGATTATAGAACCTATTAAAGGTGCACTATGTCAAATTTCAAAGGGTGGATTGAAGTCGAAGACCATTTAAACTTAGCTGACAAAAACCTACAATAAGCATGTAATGTATTAGTGATTCAGACTGATGATGAGAACCATGTAACCTCAGCCTTCATGCTACATGTTTATTCCATATATTTTGTCAGATGAGTCTAAACAGTCCTCACTTCAATCCACTCTCTGCAATTTTACATATGTAGTGCACCTTTAAAAACCCTGAAATTAATGTGTTCTGTGAATTGACAATTTGACATGACATAAAATGCACACACCAGCTATGATCCCTTTTCTCTTGCTCTCCAATGTTTGTTGTCAAAATCCAAATGGAACATAAGGTCCTCCTGCTGCTTCCCCTGCTGTTTAAAAGAAGCACTCCCCCCTCCCATTCATGGAGTGAGTGAGTGCAATAACTGAGGCAAGCAGTGGCACCAATATGAAAAACCCATGTTCTGAGCCAAAAGGAGAGCATGATATGAAACTTAACACACACCGCAGTTGGCGTTGTACCCTTAACTAGCCTGCAGGCACAGAGCTTAATAAAATGTGTCCTTAGCTGGCCTCTGTACTGCTGTGACGTGAACTTCTGGATGGGGGAGAGACAAAGAGGGAGGGAGAGAGGAGTGGCTTTGCAGAGAACTATACAAACTTGTTGCTGTGCTTGATTATCTGACCATCTAGTGGTGGTAAAATTGTATTATACATTTAATTCCAATTTACACAAAAATTAGCCATCAGAAGAGGGAAATTTTGTTTGCTTTGAACTGCTTATAGTAATCAATTGATGAAATAGCTATTTTGATACTGCATATGTCTCGGCTTTTGATTTTTGAAGAGTTGTCACCACTGACTCTATGGAAAATTATTAAGATGCACTATGAACCCCTACCCAACATGGTGTTATGTTGGCTAGTCTGAGATACACTGACAGAGTAATTTCAACTTTTCAATTGTTCTCATATAACTGACAACTTAAGTGCCTAACTTTCGAAGAACAGCATCAAATATTCTCTATTTAGTATTATGCAAATGGCGCTCCTCCAAATGTACTTTTTTGTATACTTTATCGTAGAACTAATGGCCAGGATGTGCAGTGAGTGTATGTCATGACTCTGGTTTATTGACTCCTGTGTTTTGCTTTTTGGACTCTTGTTAATTTCATGAACTCTTGCTTCTATACTCCTTATGGTTTTTGTGTTTTGGTTTTCATGCCCGCTCCGTGTCCCTCTTGTGTTCTTGTAGCCCAGCCTGCCTTACTCTGCACACCTGCACTGTATTAGTCTCGTTAGCACTACCTTTGCCACACCCTCGTTGTCTCCATTGTTACCCACATTCCAGTGTTTCCCTCCTTTTTCAGTGCCTCCCCACTCCAGCTGTGGCTTACTCTTGTAATCAGTTCTCTGTGTAGTTATATCTCGAGTTTCCTCTGTCCTTTGTCAGTTTGTCAGGTTTTCCCAGCCAATTCAGTTTGCCTTTTCATGCCTGTACCAGGGTATACAATTAAATTGTTATTTTCTTTAGTTTCGGTGCCTGCTGTCGCATTTGTGTCCACCTCCCTGCTAACCTTGACAGTGTACCTATCTTCCATACAACACATAAGCAGTGCCTTGAAGAAATAATTACTGTCTGACCTTCTTAAATGCACTCTCTTGTGAAAAATATAAAACAGATATTTTCCCACTTTCCCCTGGTGCCATCTATTCATCCAAATATTCTCTGTGTGATTTTAGTGAGGTTTCCAGTCTGCTGTGGTCTCTCCTGTCTCTCAGAACCCCAAAACAGTGGGGTTGGAGGCATAGGCGGCGCTGTCAAGAGGCTAGAAGGGGCTAAAATTGTCACAAAAAATAAAATAAGATCATAAAACTATATATTTTTTATTTTGTATTCTATTTTAGAAAGTGGTGGGAAATACATTAAAACACATATTTTAAGGAACAATATGCTTCCACTCTCTCTATCAACACTGATCTTGCCCATGCCGAAATGGTCATGGTGAAAATGAGTCCGGGTGGTGCAACTCTGGAAAATCTAAAAGCCGCTGCCTTGACTGGATTTTGCCCAAACTTCACCAAAGTGCTTAAATTGGCACCGTCGCTTCCAGTTGGGACCGCGACGTGTGAGCGCACATTCTCAGGTGCGCAACTGGATGAGGACAACTATGGCACAGCACAGACTGTCATCTCTGTCGCTTCTGAACATCGACAGTGACATAACTAAGAGGATTAAACCTGAGGAAATAGTTGAGAAATACGACACAAAGCCCCCGCGGCGGATGCTGCTTCATTAATGTAAGAAAAATTATTAATTATTATGGGCTACAAAAAATTACAATAATAAAAAAGTTATTTATTATGGGCTACAACAGCAAAAACGAGTAGAGAATGAAAGGAATCATTCTGCTGCGTCTCAGTTTGATGCACATAAGCAATAATATATGTATCTGCCTATGGGTAAAGCCTTTTTTCTTTTTTGTCCTATAGCTTCCCCATTCCTTCTGCCCTAGCGCCGCCTATGGTTGGAGGGATATTGTTTAGTTGAGCTCAAACCATTAAAAGTTTACAAATGTAAAACTCAACAGCAACAGGTCTTTCCAAAAACAGTGAAACCCAGATTCCCTGGATCATCAACAACACTCAAGGATGAGGAGATTAATTTGGGACTATTTCCTGACGAATGGATGCATGTGTTTTGCCGGTGCATGTTTACCCATAATATACATCCATAATTAATAGAAGATTAAACAAGAAACGTGCTGTAAGTGAGAAATAGCAGGGTATATCCTTGAAATGACCTGGGAATGAGATTACATGTAATGGCACTGCATAATTAAATTACCACATGTAATTGTAGTCTGTTACAGTTACTGAGAAAAAATTTATTAAATAGTTACTAATCAAAGTATTGGTGATTAAAAGGGGTTACAACTGAATCTTTTTGTTGATCCTGCCTTTAAGCGCTGTCAGGGATATAGGAATTACTGGTGGAACACAAATGACTTGACTGTAAAATGTCAATATGGACCGTTTATTATCAGTGCAAGTACTGTACTTATCAGCACACTCCACCACTTAGCCCTTAATAATGGCTGGCTAAAGTAAGTTTCGAAGTAAACCTATTGCTCTTACCCATATAGCGTGCCCCATATAGACATCCAGCAATTGACACATGTCCAGATCATTCAGCTTTTGACACAGCTCTGTGATTAAACTGTGGAGTTGAACGGCTGAACTATCACATTATTTCTGCACACTTTAAAAGCTTGATTTCATTCTTTCATAGCATTTACATTCATCATTCCACCATGGAAGCATTTTCTTTGTCTCACTTGTGTAGATCCTCCACAGTACTTGCTGTCAGTGCAACCTTTTCAATTTATCTGAAGTACCATCTTTCTACTCCATTTTCCATTTTCCTGTACACACACATCACAATTAATTTTACATGAAAGAGTCACTTGTGTGCTAGGTAGGCCTTTGGCCTGGCACTGCATCCAGTCTGCCCTCTCTGTGGAAGCCCCGCCCTCATCCTCTCTCTCACTGGGTAGGCACACACCTGGAGACCATTGTCTCATGAAGAGTAGGTTATATAGGTAGCACTCCAGATCTCATTCTGGATGCATTTGGTTCAGGGGTGGCTGGGGAGCACTGCTGCCTGGAAGACATTCCAAGCAACCTGTTGGCTTGGGGCCTGTAGACTAGATAATCTGCTCTGAAGGTAGAGGTTTGTGCTGGAGCTAATCCCAGGAGATGAGCTCCCACTGTGATATCCCACTGTGTGAGTTACCTTGACCATCCTGCACTTGCTTGAGGTAGAGTTGACTGTGGAGCCAGGTCTGGGTTGCCAGATACTGCGCTGCATTTGTTAAAGGGTTTTCATAGCCACTACTGTCTTGCTTCTGTATATTTTGTTTGTGCTGTGAATTGTGCTTTTTGACCTCTGTAACTGTACTACAGCCAGCTAATAGGTGGATGGGCCATGTAAATGTTGGTGCCTACTGAATGGGGTTTATCCTAGAGTTTTTAATATGGATTTCATCACATCAGTAAATGCTGCCTTCTTACTCTTTTTGCTTCCTTTTTTTTCTAGTGCGTTCCTAGTCAGGCAATTGGGTGGTGACTGTTGGTGCTCCCTTTTACTTCACTGCATATTGTGGTGATTGTGTGCACCTTACAAAGTTGTTGTGCATTGTGCTGTGTGAATGTTTCAAACTCTGTGACGGAGCACGAGTGTGTGTGGTGGTGTCCTGGTACTCAGGTGGCCCTCAGGTAACCCCCATGTATCTTGCTGCAACAGATTTTAGTGTTTTATTGGGGTTTTTTATGCTTTTTGTTCTTATAGATCCCAGCAGTTGGAATTAACATTTCTTTTTAGGATTTTTTTATGTTTGGGATTTGTTGTCATAATAAACTACTTTTAAACAAATCTTAACATTGTGGTTAATAAAACTGCCCATCCAGAGTCAGAATCCACGTCTCTGTATTCTTACAACAACTACATGTAGAGAAATCATGTTGTCCTTTACAGTTTGGTTTTCCTGGGATTTTAACTTCAGGTGGCATTGTCCAACCTCAAGGCCAACTAGCTTTATTACTCTGACTCTGTTAAACTTGCTAACTTATAGGTTTATCAGAGACTAATGTAAAACATAAACATGGTACTGATTTCCTAAACACTTATTGCCAATTTTTCTTCAATTTTTTTAATTAGGCACTGGGGTGAAAGTGACTGTGCAATGGTTCTGTGATGTTGGGATGTCCGGGGTAGAGATAATCAGTAGTTTTATGATGCCAGAGGATAAGGACAGAAACATACGGGATGAAACTGCATATTATGCTAACCTAGGCTTTTACTGATCACACTGAGATATGTACTGTATGTAGGCTGCAGAATGTTTTGTTTACTGCATTTGTTAGGCTTGCATTTGTGTATTATGACTGGTTGTAATGCAGTGACACTTGAATCCAAAGTATACGGTATGTTGTCATCCTAATCTCAATTAGACCTATCAACACCAGAGATTCAGCTAGTTGCACATACAGGGAGTGCCTCAATATAAATACACTGGAATCTGACTGAGCGAAACACTGACTGCTAAACTGCATGCAATTCTTGGTGTTCTATACAGAAATAACTTTTCTCATACATCAGAGAGAACTGTTGAATCAATTTTCATATCTTTCATATCTGCACAAGCTGCTGCCTCTACCCTGAAATCATTAGATCCTGCATGATGACATATCTATATTTATCACTGGTGATCCCTGCAGAACTCATTGCCTTCTCTACCAAAAGATTGGCTGGCCCTCTTTGGCTGTGTGATGGGAACAGCATTGTTTTATTTTATACGCTTCCACCCTATATTTTCATCCATATTAACCCTGAACAATAATAATCTTGAAACTCGTTCCCAAAATAGGTTGCTGCACCACATTCCACTGGTCAGAACTAATTTGGGAAAAATCTTTTTTTTTTCCAGCACACCATGGAACAATCTACAAACTGACTTAAACTTGTCTTAAAAGGACTTAAACTCTCTGCTTCCACTATACCCTGATTGGTTCCTGGTAGAACCTGTACTAAGGGTTATACCTAGAACCATTAAGAGGTTCTACTGAGAACCCAGAATAAAAGTTTCTACAAAGAACCTTCACTACAATAAAGCTTTACAACAGTTTTGCATAGAAATGGGTTTTATTTAAACATGCATGAGCAATAATGAGTAAGGTGGTGAGATGCTGAAGATGAGTCAAAAGGACTAGGGAATTTGTGTGGATGTTGCAGAAACTTCTCACAGGGGGACAGTGAGCAGGGTGCACACAGGCACATCAGGCTGTCTTCAGGATCTGACCATGATCTCCAGCAGTGGCTACATGGGAGAGGGAGAGGGGGAAAAAATTAGCAGCATTTCAAGGTCCCTCATCTAAAGACTTGAGTGTATTGTAGATAATGGAACATCTGACACTTGAATGTCTCACCAGAGAATGAATCAACATATTGGCCAAAGTCTTTTCTTATGAACCATTTACACACTTGAATGGTGCTCCATTGTGTACGGCTCATCTACAAAGAAACAAACCTTTATTTAAATTAGTGAGTACTTTTCCATCTTCCATCTTACTTCTCCTGTCCATGTCCTCCTCACATGGATACTTCAATTGTTTAACACAAAAAGCCTTCAGGTGGCTCTTAATGACATGGGTTCAAATCTTTCAGATGTTGGTTCTTATCCCTGCCCCACTTTCCCTTTTCTCATTACTGATTAGTCTAATAAAATGAAATTGCTTGAGGGATATTGCTTAGTACTTCTACAAGAAACACTTCATCAGTTAATCAACTTGCCATTTGGTTGTGACACAGATGTCATTAATAAAGGTTCTGTTAATTTGTGATTAACTATAGCTGTGTTTAGCAGCTATAGTTAGCAGCAAACCAAACTTAGCAGACAAATATAAAAGGAGTATTTTTCTTTCCAAAAGGTTCCTTCAGCATTTTATCAACCCACTGAGGGCTGGATTCAAAATCACACCAAAAATCAAAGTAAAAAATTAAAATCACAGGCTCATCCAACTTTTGTGAATTTCATCACGGCAACTCACAATGTGACTCAGTGTGTATGGCCCCCACGTGCACTCCCGACAACGTCTGGACATGGTCCCAATGAATCAGTGGATGGTGTTCCAGGGGATCTCCTCCCCGATCTGGATCAGGGCATCAGTGAGCTCCTGGACAGTCTGTGGCGGTACTTGGCGGTGTCGGATGCACTGATACATAATGTCCCATAGGTGCACAGTTGGATTAAGATCAGGGGAATGTGAGGGCCAGTCCATGGTATCAATGCCTTTGTCATCCAGGAACTAGATGACAAACACACTCTGGGCACATGAGGCCGGGCATTGTCCTGCACCAGGAGGAACCCAGGGCCCACTGCACCAGGTAAGGTTGGACAGTCACTCTGAGGATTTCATCCTGGTACCTAACAGCAGTCAGGGTACCATTGGCTATGACATGGAGGTCTGTGCAATCCTCCAAGGATATGCCTCCCCAGACTAGATCACTGACCCACCGCAAACTGGTCATGCAATGAAACTGATTCACAAGAAGCACACGTGATTGTGAATATATTGTTTGTTTGTTTTATGATCCCCGTATGTATATAT
>OMLF01057841.1:21015-39683 GCA_900302615.1 Holocentrus rufus | reverse complement strand
TCAGTCTGGAGCAGTGAGCTCTGCTCTTGGAGCCTCCGTCTCCATCACCCTAACCTTATGGTTGAGGAGAGCAAAAGACAAGAACAAAAAGTGACTGTAATAAAAAATCAACACAATACATATTTGAACCTAGTACTAAGATTTAGACACAAGAGAAGTGCTAACAGCTGATATTGTCACAGGTAGCGAGGCGGGTGGACCCAAATGCAAGAGCCAGGACACAGGGACTGAAGAAACAGGTATTTAATCCAAAAAAACGCAAAACAAGGCACGAGGATCACGAGGAGCACGAGTAGCACATGGAACACGAGGAGCACATGGAACACAAATTCTGGGAGTGTAGACAAACCTAGGAGTGAAGACAAACGAACCGACAGGGAACAAAGGAAACTGACAGGTATATATACACATGAGGAGCTAATTACAGACAAGACACACCTGGAGTGGGAAGGAACAAGAACAGGAGGGAAACACAGGGATTGGGTAACAAGACAGACGAGGGTGTGGCCGGCAAGAACACAAGGGCTGGGCTGACGAGACTAACACAGGGCAGGTGTGCAGGGGAACACAGGCTGGGCAAAACTACAGGGAAACAAGAGGGCCAAACAGAGCGGGGACAGAAAAATCACAAAAAGAAACACAAGGAACACAAGAAACACAAGTCCATAAACCTAAAAGTCCAAAGAAACAAAGTCAAAAACACAGAATCATGACATAAACATGCCACAGCAATGCAGTGACTTCGTTGGTATATTGTGTGTTGTAGAAATACATTTGTGTGCTGAAAACTATAACAGGTGAGCTTCAATTAATGCCAGAAACCCAGAGTTAGTCAATGCTGACTTACTACAATGTGCTTACATAACCAGTTCAACTTAGTCATCATTCCAGCACCACTCATTACCTGACATCAAAACACCAGTTTCCATGCATTTGTTGACAGTAAAGACTTTGTTTCCAGTTATAATTAAAACAAGCAAACATTTATGTTGATTTAGAATGGTTCAGAAAGTTCAAATAAGTGCATTTCTCATCAAATCATTTAAGGACCTATCTCCATTTACTTAAGGTTCATGTAAAATAAATCAATTTTGAGTTTGGGCTTTTTGGAAAAGTGGAAGTAATCAGTATTGACTTGTTTGAAAGTGGTTATATAGGTAGTATCCACTGACTTACCATTACTGTCCACTGACTAACCACTTTGGCATTAACCTAATGAAAATCGAGCCAAAGAAAATCAATCTGTAGCTACTTATGTAATTATACTCCTATCTGCCTCTCTCTGACTGGGTTTCCAGCCTCAGACACAGAGAGGCCTGCTGAAACCATCTGCTGAAAGTGGGTGCATTTACAGCAATCAATACATGCATGTGTATTTGAAAATAATGTACTCTAAAATCCTCCATGATATTAATGCACATGCATTTACATAGAACACACACAATAAATGCCCATACACATTGATGTTAGGAGCAGCAGTATTAGGATTTTCACTTTCACTAATCGTAAGTTACTCAGGAAAAAAAAACATTTCCCTGGGGCCTGAAATGTATATAATAAGGTTATGGTGACTTTTTAGGTAAAGCGTATGTCAAGTTCTGGCTTTGCAGCTGTGCAACAAAGTAAGGACCTAGATGTAGGTGAGGGAGACACGGCTGGAAGTCAGCTCCCCTTCTTCCTGGTTTCCTTGGAGACGCAGGTCAGGTGATAAAGCTGCTTGGCCAGCCAGCACAGTGGGGCTCAGGATAAGGAGAAGAGGAGGAGGAAGCAATAGTGGGCCAGGAGCCAGACCTCCGTGTCTCCCCCTAGTCATTAGAACCCTCCCTGGAGAGAGAGGCTCTTTCTCTGCTGCCTCTCAGCAGCTGGGCCCCTCTCCTCCCAAAGAGAGAGAGAGAGACAGACACAGTGAACCAATCTCTATTGTCACAGTCTGATATAGCTCCAGTGTCTCAAACTGGGATGGGCCAGCGCCCCACAAGAGAGAAAGGGAGCAGACTGTTCCTGCTTTGACATGGTGAGTATTTAGTTGCCTCATTGACTGGGTCTGCTTTATAATGGACTTGCTATAAAATCTATCTGCATTTGAATCTCAGCAGGGAAAATGAAGCATAAGCATGGATGCCTGTGTTTGGATGTGCAGTTGTTCAAGACACAACATTGCTAGTCATACTTCAAATATTACATCGCCTTCATGGCAAATAATTACTAGAAGCAAAAAAGTCAATATTGAAACAGTATCACTCAGCGGTATTATGATCAGAGCCAAAGAGGGAGTATTTCTTTAACTCATAACAAAACAGGCTTTTTGATTTGAGAGCAGTTTTCCCAGCAGATAGTTGTAATGCCCATATGGCCACAGAACCAGAATAGTAATCCTAGATCAGTTCTTTGATCACTGAAAGTATTTTAAAAACAATCCCTGGACATGCTGTAAGATATTTAACATTATTGAGAATAACAAGGGCAGCAGTGTATCTTTTCTGTATTATCCTATGCCAGATTATGCCAGAGACTCAGGTAGGCAAAAGAGCTGATCAGAATGTTGCCACTTCACATCCCCAAACTTACTGAGAAAATCTGTGCTGATGAGGAATAAGTCTCTACATTTTCCTCAACAGCAGAGAAAGGCATTTAAATCTCCAACTACTACAGTAAACTTGAGTGACCTGCAGTTGAAGACTGACCAGCGTTACAATTTGTTTTACTTTATGAATGTGTATACTCATCAGAATCTTCCCTGGCTAAATGAAAATGAAAAAAAAAAAGTATAATCAAGAGTGTGTGACGTTTACCTGTGTATGACTAAGGAGTTGAGTTAATGCATTGTGGTTAGGGAATTGCTGAGCTTTTTAGATCGTCGATGTGAAGTGTTTGACCGCTTATGATTCAACATCATGGTGAGCTTACAAGGCCTGACATTATCAGGTCAAAGGGTGCAGTGTATCCTGAAACTCCATTAAAGGTTTAACATCACTAAAGCCCCCTCAGAGGCTGTCATCTGTCAGCTGATGTTCAGATGCATGCGATGCAATACGATTTAGCATTGCACATGGATCTGATGCAGCTCTCCCTAGTGTTATTGTTGGTGAACACCTAAAAAGAAGCATGATGGAAGCAGGGAGGATGGGAGTGAGAGTTTGATGGTTCTGGGGTTATGCAAATAGATGCATGTTAAAGCCATACAGCTAATCAAGCAAGTAAATAATTGCAGCAGTTGGTGAGAGGTAGCACATGAGCAAGGGTGTGGTGTGTTTTGAGCCTTATCTGTTCAGTGCAGTACAGTCTGTGTGTGTCTGTGTGTGTGTGTGCGCGCGCAAGTACGTTTCAGTAGAGGAGTGGCCAGCTCTTTCCTAAAGATCCTTACAGTAACTCTTCACTGTTTCTCCAATTACCGGGCTGTATCACTAGCTAACTTCCTGTTGGTGGTTTTCATATTGCCGTCAGCGTCTGAGCTCTTACTGCTAATGCTGCATTTTCTACTGCCCTGCACTTCCACCAGCCAATCCTCTGAGGAATACAGCATCCTTAATGTCAGGGTAGGTTTTTCATGTTAATGCTCCAATTTGAAGATTCGGAGGAATTGAGGTTAGATGGGCATTATTCTGTGTTTTTTATTGGCTGAAATTATTTGGCATACTTCTTGGGCTTGGCAGCAGCTTATTTCAGCTTAGATTCAGAGGGATTGACTGTGTGGTTACACTATTTTTTACTGTTTTCCTGGAAGAATTTATTCAAATGATTGAGCATACTGATTGGTATCGGCAACTGCTGCATTATCTTTCCAAGAACTCCATCATCCCTTTAACTCTGTGAGCTGTTGAGCAGCCTCAGATCTGCCTGGCTCTTCTGCCCGCTCAAAAGTAAAGGTTCAAGACTAAATTTGACCAGGCTTTTTGCTCTGGCATGGCCAGCATTAGGAGTGTAGGCTACCAGAATCAGTATTATTTTTTTAAATCACTCATTAAATGTGACTCATTAAAACCAAGTTTTACAGACATGCTTTTATGTGATATCTCATCCTGTTAGTTTTACTGTTGTTTTTCCTCTCTAATCTTGTGTTAAAGCCGTACCCAGCAACATTTAAACTTATTACCCAGAGGTTATCAAGACGAGAGACTCATCCCCACTGTTTGAGATTCATTCTGTTTGTCCAGAGAAAATTCTAGCCTCAGGTGTGACACCTCTCCATCCACAGGAAGAGACAAATTAAAACTGGAATCCAAACTGTCTACTAACCTGCAGTTAGCAGCACTTCTTCCAGAGAAAGTTAGACTGATCAACATTAGATCTTTGCCTCTCTCATCCCTTTGGTATAAAGCATCACAGACCAGCCTGGTGGGTAAACATGAACATGCTGTGTGCAGTTTACTCAATTTACTGGCATTGTGTTACATGTTTTCTAGGCAATGAAGTTGTTTTTTTGTTGTTGTTGTTTGTTTTTCCTTTTAAGTTACCTCTTGCTGCCATTTGAAGACAGCAAGAGGTACATGCAAAGTTGCCTTGTGTGACTTTAATTTATGAGTGAGAAGTTGGCTTTTGTGCTATAAATGCTATATTTAAAAATATTTATGTGACATCATTTATCATTATTATTTCCCATCCTTTCCACAGCTGTCCCCACCCATCCCTGGTCGTGAGACACCCGCTGCGAAACAGTAGAAGATGAGTAAGTCCCCAACCCCCAAGGGCACCCCGGTGCTGCGCAGCCCCAGCGATGGGGTCCCTGAGGGGCTCCAGTCCCCTCAGCACTCCACTCCAGGCTCCGGACCCCAGCATAAGAAACGTATCTCCAGCCTCCTGCAGAGCCCGGTGAGACAGCTGTTGGTGTGTGTGTGTGTGTGTGTGTGCGCGTGTGTGCACTTTGCGTCCTTCCTCTCTCTTTCCCTTCTCTTCCCCTTCATTAGATTCCCATGGATATGATTATCTTCTCAGCTCAGATTAAATCTGTTCTCAGTAGTCACTTCACAGCTGTGGCGGCGGACTGTGCTTCACCCTATTCAGAATGTATGAGCGTGTCTCTTTTTGCATGTGGGAGGGCCACAGTCAAAGTACAAGATGCTGATGAAGTCGTGCATGAGCTGGAGAGGGTGACTGTGAAGAAGTGAATGGATTGGTAAAGAGAGGCTGACTCATTTGATGTGTTTACTTGCCCTCGCCTCTGTAATGTAGGAGTGTTAATCAGTGCATGTGTGTACTCTTCAACTCTGCTGGTCCCATCGTTGGCTTTGTCATTCCAAATGCATGCTTTGTGGCTGAGCTTTGTTAAAGCCTACAGAAATATATTTTGAATTATACTGGAGTTTCCACGGTTTCCAAAGATACTAAATATGCCCTGCTGAGTTACAGGTAAATGTGTATGAAATAACGCGCAAGACATGTAGATATGTTTTATTTGATGTAATGCTGCAGCCATGAAACTAGCATCTTGAGTTTGAATATTGCACTCAGTATAAGTGTTATGTAGCTTCAATGAAGCACTGAAACCACCAGATACCCAATATGTTTGTGGCATAGTGGCACAGCAGCATTTTTCTAACTTTGACGCTACTTAAGGTGAAATTTAAGGGAAAATCAGTTTAATGGCTTAATTGTGCATTATTATAAAATTCACATTTTTATTGTCATGTCTATTATGTTGTAATGTTTATGTTTCTCTGTACGTGTGTGTGTGTGTGTGTGTGTAGTCGTTTAGGGAGGAGCTGGATGTGCTGATCCAGGAGCAGATGAAGAAGGGAGGCAGCTCATCCAATTTGTGGGCTCTGAGACAACTGGCTGACTTCATGGCCTCACATGGCTCTCCGGCCGCCCTGTCAGTCTCTCCCTCCAGTAGGTGCACAGGACCACGAATACCTTAAGAATTTACCTCTGATATACTGTATGTACGATAAAAAATATCCTAAGAAAAAAAATCCCCCAAATCTTGCTAGAATCACCGGATTCTGGCAAGGCTAATCGCCGGTTCTGCAGCTCTACAGCCTACAGTTCTACAGCCTGTGTATTCCATTGCTATCTTTTAGTCACCCAAACATTCCATTGTTGTTCTGGGTGTTTCGTTCCATTATTGGCCCATTATTCTAGGATCTTTTGTTAGCCTGGGTTTTTAATTTTATTGTTACCTCTGATGTCCTGTTATCTGCTTCGGTTTCTTTGTTTCTAGCAGAAGGAACCCAGTGACTATGAGAGACATTTCATCATTTGTTTTGTTATGTGCTTCATTATTTGCATCTGCCTGAAGTACCTCAGTGTGCCGTATGTCCTCAGTTTTATTTGGCATATTTCATCACTTGCAGCATCAATTTCATGTCAGAGTTCCCTAGTGCCATTAAGCTTACTTGTCTCATTTGACTTCTGTAAAGGGCTAAATTAACATCCCTTAAGGGAATAAAATATTAAATCTTCTTTCCTCGCTGAAGACCTTGAAGATTTAAATACTTCTGAAATACAAAAATAATATGCAATAATTACTGTGATTATGGGCATGATAATGATGCAGTGGCTGCCAGCAACACTGAAGCAGACCTCTTGGGTTTTTATAAAGCAGTTAACAACATATGAGTAATTATTTTTTCAAAAACAAGAATACAAAATTAGAATCATAAGAATACAGGCAAGACTGCAAACTAGCACCATGTGTACCCCAAGAGTTTGCATAGCATCTCATCAAGTGTGCTTTTAGCCAAAGGGACTTATTATGGTTATCTTTTTCAATTGCAGCACTTTGAAAATATATTATAATATTAGGTGGTTTCTTCATAAAATATGTTGATAAAAAATACAATACCTGCTGTTAAAAGGTTGATAACATATTTCAAGAGGAAAATATGATAATGTTATACTGTAGCAATATTGTCCTCCACTCCTAGGATGTGTATACATGAATTCACATGCACATCCATAAAAAACAAACACAGAAACACATTCTCACAAACCTAAAGTACTTTCCATTGAGTAGAGTAACTTTAATTGCACAAAAGGCCAGGCCATTATCCACTTAGAAATACCAGCAAAAAGCATGCTGGCATTTTTTGTGAAAATTGGACAATTAAAAATAATCAAACACCCTCATCTACCTCTGTGAGGCTTAGCTGTTCCCTGCAGAGTGTTGTCCTCATTTTCCTCTCTCTCTCTGTCTCTCTCTCTCTCTCTCCCTCCCCCCCTCCCACCATACAGACATGATGATGGTGACGCCCATCAACGACATGCACGGCTGGGAGCCTGGCAGCATGGTGAAGGGGGAGAGGTTGATGCGCTGCAAGCTGGCCAGTGTCCATCGCCTGATCGACCTCTACGGCTGGGCTCAAATGAACCGCACCTGCCTCACTGTCAGTACCATCATCTGTTTACATGACATTCTCAGACATTTGTATTTTCCATCATCATAGCACATGGTATGCGGGACATATCATCATCACAGTGACTTATTTGTCTGTGTGTAGATGCATTCTTGTGAACACAATAACTTCAGAACAATGCATGATAAAAACTTCCTTATAAATGTGTGATCTGAGTCCGTACATTTGCATATTAACATATAACATATATTCTTGAAATTGCTATAACTCCTTAATGCTTCCATCATCTGTTCCTAACCCACTGTTTGGTTCCCCATGATCAAAAATCAGGAAAAGAACTGCGGTTTGGGGTCTGTCTGTTTGGTGTGTGTTCTGAGCCTGCTTTGGATGAAAATTGGTGCAATGATGGATTCTGACACTGGGGGTCGGCATTTTGAATATAAACCTAATTGGCACACCACGGTGCCAGCGCCAGGCCAACAGGGCCCTAACCTTCACGCTCAATATCTCGGACATTGCTGACTCAGATTTGATGGACCCTTGGGGACTGGTGTGTTTTTACATTAATATCTTATCCAGCATCTACAAAATGAAACTAATTGGCTCAGAACTCTGCCACCAACAGACACAAAACATTACACCCAGGGCGACTTGCAGAAATCATGGGGGGAACATCATGGTCACTGCTGATTTGTCTGTTTTTGTCTCCTTTTCTGTCTTTTGCATGACTTTCCATGTATCTGCCACAGTTGGGGTCAATTCATTTTCACTTCACACAATTCAAAATGTTAATCGCATTCCAAGTGAGTCTCAGGTGGAAAAGACAATTTGCATGATAATGATAGAGGCCTCCATCTCAGTGGTTTCTTTATAGATTGGATATAAGAGGCTTTTAATAGGAGACGATTTCCAGTTTTTCATTTTTGAAGAAAAGTGACCTCCTGAACTGAATGGAAATGAACCAATCACACCACTGTCCTCTTTTTTCTTTTCACCATCATTCTTTACATTATTCTTTCTATCTGTCTCCTTTGATCCCTCTGTGCCCCACTTTTCCTGGCTATTAAACTATCCATTTTACTTCAGCATTATCTATTCAAAAGTACTGTCAGGTGAAAACTTGAATGTCCAAAAATTCATATCAGATTTTGAGAAATTAATGAAAAAGCATTGAATGTATATAATGCACTGAAAAGGCCCATAAAAGGTGCTCATCACGTAAAGGACCATTTACAATTTCAAGTCAATGAAAGCCTTGAATGACACTGAAATTGAAGGAGCGGGGTTTTTCACACAGCAGCAGATTTTGTATTTATTTTTGTTCTTTGTCTGTCTGACAGCTGCGTGTTAGTAAGGAGCAGGAGCACTTCTTGGTGCTTCCAGACGGCCTGGCCTATAGTGAGGTGACTGCATCCAGTTTGGTGAGTAATCACAATCAGAAATAGGATGAAACAGATATACTGGTTTGCCCGTATTGGCCGTTAATCATCTTGGCCAGGAGATTATGCATTTGGTCATGTGTGTCCGTGTCTCTGTCTGTCTGTCTGTGGCTAATCTCCCAAACTACTGGGCCTATCAACCTAATTTTTATGTGCACAGTTATGACTGTATGATGAAGAGCATCTTGTGGTTACAGTGGTTCAAAAAACTTGTTTGAAAAATGTTTTTTCTCACTACTTCCCGCCATTCATTGTTTAGCTTGCTCAACCATTTCCCATCCCATAGTACTGGACATATCAGTCTAACAAGCAAATTTTTTTATCCTATTGTGACCATGTTCGCTCCGATTGCAGGTGAAAAAACACAGGACGTGCGTTGGTTTTTTGGGCGAGTTTATAAAATACATTGCTGATGAAGAAAGTCAACAGAACACAGAGCAGACACACAGGAGAACAGCACTGTAAAAAGTGCCAGAGTCTGATGGAATCTGTCAACAAGCGGGGATTAAAATAGGCTCAATAGCCTGATGCTTTACCACTGTAAAAAATGAAGTGTAAAACAACCGTTGCTGTTTCATACGGCGCTAATTTGCCTAATCTTCTCAGGTGTTTGGACGAGGGACAAAATCAAAGCCATCATGGAAAACCCCTCTCACCCTCTCTACAACAAGTTGTGGCACAAAGCAGTAACAACTAGCCTGTCTACTTTATATAGACATTGTGTCCCCACACACGCCTGGAGGAGATCTGCACTCTACTGAGTGCACTCTTTTGGTTGAAAATTTGATTTAGTGTTACATCTGTCCAATGTGATGGATAGGGTGGAGCTCACTTGATTACATTTTATTGTAGAATTGATCAGTGGTATGGCACTGGCTGTCTATGGGAAACCCTTAATTGGTCCTCATGTGACAGTTAGATTGGATTCTACACAAGTAAACAATATTAGTATTAGTATTAGCATCCCAGAGTTTCAATGGTTTTAGTGTCCTGTGGTCTAAAAGTTGTTTCAGAGGCTTTTACTCTACCCGCCACTAACAAAATTCTGAGGCAAACACTAAATCCTTGCAGTTTTGTGATTTATTTATATATTTGGCATGAAACTTGTGTAAAGATATTTAACATCATCAGTATCGGCCCACTCAGAATCAATTTAAAATGGAGGAAAAACAACAGTTTGGTGAAATCCATCTGCGTCATCATACACTCATCAGCACTAAACTAAACCCACTCAACAGCCTGTTTCATGAAGTATGTTTTCCCAAGCCAAGTTTATTATTAACAAAATGCAGAGGAGGGCTCAGTGCGTACAAACAAGGAGGGCTTCTATTAATGTATTTCTGGGTTCTTATCCAGCCTAGATGCAACACCAATTCAACCAACCAATAGATGATCAGTAGTAAAACTTCACATCACAACTATTCAAAACACGTAGGGTATATTCTGGTTTGCTCTATAAACATATTACTATAGTAAAGGGTTACAGATGAGGAGTTCATTTCCAAAAAACAAGTGTATGCAGAAGATCCAGTCTTTTTATTTTCAAACTGAAACTGACTTACTGAGAAATGGATGCTGATGGGGTTGTACGGTTCCCAGGTGAAGGTGAATATCCTGGGCGAGGTGGTGGAGAAGGGCAGCACCAACCTGGGTGTGGACACGGAGGAATTCAGCCTGCACTCGGCCATCTACTCGGCCCGGCCAGATGTCCGCTGTCTGCTTCACCTCCACACACCAGCTACAGCTGCGGTGAGTCTGCCTGGGCCATGCCATGGGACAGGCTGGTATCAGCCCAGTCCTTTTCTCAGAGGAAACACATTTACCCTGCTCTTTTCCATATCCAGATACACATTCATACCCCGATTATAAACTGCCATCTAAGCCACATATTTTTAGATCATTAGTGAACCAATAGGCGCTGGCAGCAACACATACCTGAAAAGGACATGTGACAGGTGATTGTTCAGCTTAACAAAAAGATGCAATTTAAAAGACATTAAAGCCCATTTGGAGACTCCCCAGTTTGTGTCTGATGTTGTGGTCTGACAATATATTGGGACAGTTTCTCCCCCTCCAATATGATCCAAGGAAATCAAAGATCAATCTAAAATGGTCACTTTCAAGGCATTAAATATTGGCACAACATATCAGTATCAGCATTTAAAAGTTTATTTTTTTTTGTCTTACTTTCCAGACTCTCTTGTCCAGCTCTGAATAAAATGTGTGTTATTTACACCTTTTTGGTAGTAAGGTAGATGCTATTTCAGAGCTATAGTGATCCCAATGTCATACTGTTCTGCTGAAGCACTTAAGCCTGATCACATTATTCAGTTGTACAACTTGGATGTCCTTGTATTGTTCCATGTACTTCCAACATTGTGGATTTGGATCTAGCTAAATGACCTTTGTCGCAAATCACCCATGATTGTTCAGAGTGGCGATAGTCTTTATTGTTGACATTTTGCAGCGACTCATATCAAAGGCCTGCTTTCACGGAATGAACAGTAAGGGGCTTAGTGTCTTGCTAAAGATATGGTGATGGAACCCGTGGCTGTTGATGGGCACGTTGGCCCCTCGATGGATCAAACCTGGCTGTCACAGGACAGGCTGTAAATTATTACACTTTTTCACTGCCGAGCACTGACGGCCAAGTGTTTGTCCAGGTTTCAGCCATGAAGTGCGGCCTCCTGCCCCTGTCCCATGAAGCTCTCCTGGTGGGTGATGTGGCCTACTATGACTACAATGGAGTCATGGAGGAGGAACAAGACAGGGTGGAGCTGCAGAAGAGCCTGGGTCCCACCTGCAAGGTGAGCAGACTGTAGGAAACAAGAGGTTTAGTACGAGGCTCTCATATGATTCAGCATAGATACTGCTCCTGAGCCTCCTACATGGAATGCTTGGGCAATAATGAACAGATTATGAGAATAAGGGGAAGTGTCCTTACAAAGGATTCATTTTGATATAAAAGTTTCAAAAAGTGCTGATTGCGATATCAGCAGTTTACATTCCAAAACAAAACACAAGATTGAGCTAACCTATTTATCATGTCAATAGTGTGATTTTCATAGATTTGCATCTGATGTGTTCAGTATTTGTGCAAACATTTGAAAACAGTAACCATTAAAAGTTGGTGAATATAAATCCAGGGACATGTGGAGCATCTATATTGAAAATCATATGAGATGGAAAAGTTTCATTCCTTTATTCATCTCCAATCTTGGCATAAAAAACTGACCATTTCACTTTAGACATTGTTTTAGCTTAACACAAATGACTCATTACCATTAGGATTCAACTCAGATTTGAAAATTGGATAATCCCACATGACCCTAACATTAGCTAGATAGGGATTAGTCTAAGAACTGAAACTGTGCGTGATTATTGTTCACTAACAAGGTTAGCTAAATCCAACATAATTATGTTATGCTACATTCATCCAATTATATAGCATGTTAAATTGGGTTGCCTTTACACATGTACAGCTCTGTATGACACAGTGAATCTCCATGTGTATCCCAGGTATTGGTGCTGAGGAACCACGGCATTGTGGCCCTTGGTGAGTCTGTGGAGGAGGCCTTCTATAGCATCTACCATATCCAAGCTGCCTGCCAGATCCAGGTAGTACCCAAACATACACAGACACACACACACACACACACACCCTATGCCATGCTGATAGTTGACTTGCTCAAGGTAAAATATGCTATTATTTTTTTTCTTTCAAAAGTGAGTTATTTTGTGAGTGGTGTGTGTGTGTATAGGGAGGTGGAGCAGAGCTAGAGGACTAACATTGCATGTGTGTAGGTGTTTGTAAGTGGGTGGAACGAGCTGGCATGTGTACATTGCATAGATGTGCCAATTTTACTCCTGGGCACTTGACTTTGCCTCGGTACCCTTTCACTGTAATTCAGTAGGCAGATCTGCATTGCACTATACTGCACTGTAGTACAATAGAGTGCCAAAGTGAAACCGCAGCCTGCTGTAATCATGGCCAAGAGCGGCCTGTAGGGAAGCAGACTTGTGACCGAAAGGTTTCCTGTTTGAGTCCCTAGACATCTTTGAAAAATGTGGAAGTTGATAGCTCGCTTGCTCCCAACCTATAATAAAAACAGTTGAGATGCTTTTTAACCTTCTGCTGCTGAAGTAAATATCCAATTTGGCCAGCAGTCAAAGCTGTGGTTGTATGGAATATCTCACAGGCTTGCATGTTTGTAAATGTGTGAGTGTGATGCAGGGCATTGTTGGAAAAGAGCAAGTGTCCTCAGTCAACCTTCCCTGAATATAAGAAGCTGTGCTGTTCTGCCAGGTGTCAGCATTGTGCTGTGCTGGTGGCGAACAGAACCTGATTCTGCTAGACCGGACCACACACAGACCAAACCCAGCCGGCACCGTGGGCTGGGCTGGCTCCACCTTTGGGCCTTTGCACAAGAGCCGCCTGGGTGAGCACGAGTTTGAAGCCCTCGTGAGGACCCTGGATAACTTGGTAGGCACTAAAGAGAAACATACAGTCATCTCGGTATGAAGACAATGACAATTTTTTATTATTACTTTTTGTTTTTGTTTTTATTTTTACTTTTAATTTTTTTTCCAGGGGAAAAAAGTTGTTAAAAAAAAGTTGTTCATGTTCAGACATTGTCACATGTCTGCTAGCAGCCACATCTGGTACCATTACTGAGCTCAGCTACTGAGCTTTTAGAGAGACTGAAATGGCAGAACAAATACATTGTTGTTGTTGTTGTTATTGTTTGTTGATTTATTGTTACACAGGAAACAAGCTACCTGTCTACCTCTTGCCTCTGGTCCTGAGGTCTAATCCAAAGCACCATGAGCCACTACCCACATTAGCTTCTACTATATACATTAACAAGGGTGCAATTCAGATTAAGAACATTGTGATGTTAGTTGACCAAATACTACAGTTGAATTTATTCAGAATTATCAGGTCCCAGTTAAAAACAGCACACACCACATTCACTGAGTTCTGCTGGCCAGGTTGAGTCACGAGCTGAGAACCTCCAACATGGACACCAGAGCCTTCTATAGACCCAAACCCTGATGTTGTCTAAAACACATGTCCTACAGTTTTTTCTCTCTGTTGTTTTCCCAGGGTTACCGTACTGGCTACGCCTACCGTTTCCCTGTGCTGCTGGAGCGTTCACGGACGCGGAGGGAGGTGGAAGTCCCTGCCACCGCCACAGCCTTCCACCAGTTTGATGAGGAGGGAGGCCACCTGGCTCTCAGGCAGCACCCTTTCGCCCAGCGCCAGCAGCAGGAGAGGACCCGCTGGCTTAATACCCCCAACACCTACCAGAAAGTTAGCCAGGACCAAGCCAGTCCTGGACACCAGCGCACCACCGTGAGAGGCTGGGGCAGAAGCGGGGTGTAGAAAAGGCAGGGGACACACTACAAGACACTGCAAAACAGATTTGAGGAACACACTACCTGTGTTCTCAACTCATAAGTCTGGTGAAAATACAAATGCTGCTTCAAGACTGAATGAAAACAGACATGGAAGTCAAGCATGTTTTTGTTTTCCTGCACTTTCTGGAGAGGGTCTGTTGATGATCTCTGTTTAGGTCTGAGTCATTAGTCAGCTCACACTACAAGACAAGACTTATCCAAATTCAAGCTGCAGAAGTCAAACATGTTTGACACCATGTAATGGTCCTGACTTGATCAAAAAGCAAAAAATTAAAGTTGTGAATCCTCACTTCGGCTGTGTCAACTGTACACAGCAACCACCCCAAATTAGCACAGACTCAATCCAATCTTGGAAATCAGTCATGTCAGCCATATTAAGGCTTTGAAAGTCATGTAGTGTGTCCCCAGCCTCAGGGACAGATAGGACTGTGTTGGGATACAGAGGAGGACAGAGGCAGTAGCAAAGCAATTCATTGCCCAGTTGTTTCTGTTATACCACTCTGAAATTTAATATATATAATATGTCAAATTAGTGATACATTTGATATCCATTCAAGAATTTAACCCTTGTCGCGATTTGTAATACTGCATTATCAAAAACCAAAATCCAGCACTGTCCTATTGGATTCATGAAAGCTGATGTGTGCCCTTTTGTACTGGTGATGTTTGCTAATGGAGCATTTGTTGTCATATGCCAGTACCTCGGGGGAAAGATCCAGCAGAGCTGCAGCGATGGGAGTCCTTTTGACACAAAAACAATATGAAAGTCCCCCCTGTTATTACATCAGTGGGAGGAGACTAACTCTCCATCTCTGACTCTCTCCTCCCCTGTACCTCCCACCTCCTCTCTCTCCTGTTCTCTGCATTGCAGGGGAAAGCCCTCTGCTCATGATGATCACTGCAGTGTAGAGTCTGCCCTCTGGTGGCACAAGATGCTCTTTATACACTGCACTGTCAATTGGTGATGCCCATACTGAAAATGGGCATCATTGTGGGGCGTGAAGTTCATTTGGTCTTGCAAAAATGACTTATATCTATGGAATTGACCTAACATGTCCCATTATATATGGCACTTTTACAGGATAAATGTGCCATTTCAGCTTATAAGTGCTGGCTAATTCATAACACTCTCACTGAACGTATCTTATGCATGTTCATGTTCATGTTTTTCCCCCAAAATGGATAGATACCTTTTGAGAAAATAACTCTTCAGATAATGGTTCTCTCTCTCAGTGGCTGAAGACAGAGGAGGTGACACAGGCTGGCAGCACGTCCATCAAGATTGAAAACCCGAACCAGTTTGTTCCTCTTTACACCAACCCTCAAGAGGTGCTTGAGACACGAAACAAGGTAGGCCTATAGCCTTGTCATCTTCTTTCTCTCTCTCAAAGTTCCTGCTAATCTCCACTGTCCACTAGTATATCAGCAACATTAAACAAACAGTTTTTTAAAAAAGCTTTTAAATATAAATGTGGAAAACATTGTGCTGGGATTCAAGCCTTCATAGGCATTTCACCTCTTTGTCTGTAGATTCGGCAGCAGAATCGTCAGGACATGAAGACAGCAGGACCACAGTCTCAAGTCCTAGCAAGCGTCATAACAGATGACAGTCCTCCGGTAAACCTCAGCCACTGTGCCTTCCAACATCTGCCTGTCTCTGTGTCCACTTCCTCCTAGATCAGAGAACCTTTGGACAAACCCACATATCTTATAGATAGGTCAGTGATTTTAGATTTTTTCTGCTTGTGCTTCAGTCTCCAGTCAGCCCACCCAAACTCCCACCAGAGCCAGAACCTCCAAACCCCTTCAACGAGCTGACAGACCAGGAGCTGGAGGAGTATCGCAAGGAGGTGCAGAGGAAACAGGATGGAGGGACCAATGGTACGGTTAACCCAACTCAACTCAGCTACTGCTGTCTAAACTATAAAGCTACCATCATGCCTAGCACTATGACTATAAACGCTAACTATATCAATAAAGAAATATTATTTCTCAGCCATGCATAACATAAATGATATCCTTCTATACCGAAGATGTTTGTTTATTCTCAAGTTCAGAAGAAACTTTTTGCGAACTAAAAACTATCACTGCTGCATTTAAAATATGTCTTGAGTGCGATATGAGCATACAGATGTACTTTTCCATTTTCCTGTTTTAGTAGATGTTGTGGAAGGAACACAGTCATTCCATGTATTTATAATCATTTTAATCTTTTTATAGCTCCATCTTCATCGATGTCGTCCTACGCCACCCCTCACCCTGAATATTAACGTGTTTCACACTTTGTCCTAACTTCCTTAAAGGTGCCATGCGTAGCATTTTTAAATATCAGTATATCATTGCCAAATTAATTGTGTTGCCTTGGTGTAATTACTATAAACAAACAAGACCATGGTGGAGATGCTTAGCAGCCTCTCTCTCATGCCAGTGGTATTGTTAGTTGGTAGTTTCTTAAAATAAAGACTCCCTCCTTGTTTCCCATAAAGAGATTGTTGCTACTTGTCCCTCTCCCACTCCCTTGTGTTCATCAGGGTCTTTCACTTTCACAAAGACTATAAACATGTTAGAAGTTTTTTTCCATCAGCCAGTCCTTTCGCCATCTGCCACTGAGGGAAACTGAAATCTTCAGCTACATTTGCAATGGAACAATATTACCAATTTTGTGTTTTGAGCTGTGAAGTGGCACACAATGTCAAAAGCAGCATAGAGGCAGATAGAGGCTGCTAACCTTCTTGACAATGGTCTGAAATGCTACACATGGAACGTTTAGGCACTCTGGTTTCCACCTAACCATACTTCACTTGTGATTGTTGTGTATTCCTGGCTCACTTCTCTTTTTGCCTCACTAATCTAACTTTCTGCGGAGCTAAATGGCCTCTTCAGCCCACACTGTCCTTCACTGTGCGTCTGTGTGCGTGTTTGTGTGTGTGTGCGCGTGTGCGCCTGTGTTTGAGTAGGGGAGGAGGTGGCAAATGACAAGGAGTCTCCCCCTGCTACCTCCCCCACAAAGGGCCCTCCCCCCAGCAACCCCCCTCTCTCAGGTGAGGCTTGGCAGCACTCTGACAGTTTGCCCTGCTTGCCTTGCACTCTGGCCATCCGACCAGCAGCCTGCTTCAAGTCTCACATGGACACATGTGAGACTCAGCGCTGCTTCTGCCTTTTCATGCTTCAGATGCTCACTGACAGCCCTGTTACTCCTCTCAACATGCACAGTACATACTGCCTCAATCCAAAAACAATTCCACCTTATAACTTTTCTGCATTTTCGCATAGATTGTTGAAGGATTTGCCTTGTAGATAAAGAGTGAGCTTTATTAAAATACAGATTTGTTTTACTGCACTATTTACAAATGATACAAATAAGTATTTAATATAAATTTTTAACTATCATATACGATCAGGCATATCAATAGCACAGGCAACCAATTTAAATAAAAAACGTTCTCCTCATTTAAGTGCATTTAACAAATTAAAAATAACTTTATTTTATATCAGCCAGGATTTGACCGATACAGATTTTTTGGAAAGCCAGGAGAATTTTTTTTTTTTTTATTAAAGATGCCAGTAGCCAATATTTTGTGCTGATATTCTGTATCTTTAAATTGGAATTTGTTTTTATGCCCGAAACATTTAAAAATAAAATTCAAGCATTCATTGTGGCAGGGTAGAAAAGCCTCTGAAATAGCATGTTGACTATCATCAAAGAAAGACCTCTGCATTGAAATCCAGGATTATAATAATAATGTTATATAGATTCATGTACACTTGTGTGGGCTTCCTACAGATAATAAGTGTAATATTGATCAATATGTATGCAATTATCCTTCATTATATCATACTTCAGAGGTGGACGAAACTGATGGATGATGTTAATTTGAAGGCCAGTATCAGCCTGATGTATCGGTCTCACCTGAGCTTCAGCAGTGTGTTTCAGGGAAAAATGGTTCCCACTCAGCACTATTTGACTGTAGGTTAAGATTTGAGGTAAGGTGTAATATGGAGTAACAGGGTGTCAGGTTTCAGTGTTGTTTGTTGTTGTTTGTCAGCAGTAGTTGTTTGATGTACATGTGCCACATTTCAGTCCTATGGAGGGAAATCCATCTGTGTCCACACCCATTGTATGTACCTCTCTCCCTCTGTCTCTGTGTCTGTCCTTTTCTGTGTTCCTCTACACTGATTCATAGGGCACTCCTCTGGTGCTAAGGTCTTGTCTCCCTAGTAAGTACAGAGAAACAGTAAGACGACCCACTTCTCATTAAGCAAGCATGTTCGCTTCAACTGCAATGACTTGTCTGGCGTGTAGCTTTGCAGCTCCACCCCAATCGGCGCTTTCTGTCTGGTTGCTGAAGCTTCTGTCTTTCTTTGTTTGTGACGCTCGAACAATCCCCGACCCAGAGGAGGCAAAGACCGACTCCCCGGCCATACAGAACGGAGGGGAGGAGGAGAAGCAGACGACGGAGGAGCTGGAAAAGGGGATGAAGGCTCTATCAACCAACGACACATCCACCCCACCCTC
>OMLF01057841.1:7661-20995 GCA_900302615.1 Holocentrus rufus | reverse complement strand
CCCCCCCCCGCCCCCCCCCCCCCCCCCTCCCCCCCCCCCGCCGCTCTGCCTGCCAAACAACAAGGGGGCACCCCGGAGGGTTCGCCCTCCAAGTCGCCCTCCAAGAAGAAAAAGAAATTCAAGGCACCCTCGTTCCTTAAAAAGAGCAAGAAGCAGAAGGAGAAAGCTGAGACCTGAGTTGTGCATATAGTGCAGACCTTGGTGAAATACTGTTTGAAAATGTTTCTTAGTGTATGTTTTGACTGGGATAGAGCAGGAGATGGGTGGGGTTTGCTGCATCAGGACAGTCCAAATAGTTTTAGCTAATATATCAGTCACAGAAAAGGTGCACTGAATTGACAAATACTTTCCTGTGGTAGCCTAAATTTTCTGGTATTGATCTGTGTGGCAACTCATACAAGCAGGCTAAAAAAACACACTAATAATTTTCAAATACTATTTGATTAAGGTCTGATACAGACAAGTTTTTGACACACTACTTTACTTCTTATCACTTTGGCACAGACAAACACACTGATACAATTCCTGTATTCTCACGTCTCATTTTTCACCTGCTTCTGTGCTTATCCAAACCATCACTGAAGTTCACTGTATGGGCATTTAAAGTTTTTCTCTTTTTTTTGCAAGTAGGATTACAGGTCATCTAATCCTATACACTTGCAGCTCAGATCTTGTTTCATACCAATCTTTTGTTAGTCACAACTTTGCAAAACACCGTGGAATCAATAATAGTCACCATTAATTATGCACCCCTCATTCATATATAGGCATAATGCATTTGACATTTGTATATTAACATTCCAGTATGTTGTATTTATTCATCATCATATACATCCCCCTGGTCATGATTCGGTTATAATTATCTGATGAATGTTGCAGGTATATTATATGAGCGCAGGTGCAGTACATGTAGAAATATGCTGATAGATGCTGATTGTGCTCCTCCGACTGAATGCTGGTTCCGTGTAAACCTATCAGCCTTTTCAAGTTATTACAGCAGGGACAAATAATGAAAAGAAAGGACACAAAAAATAAAAATAAAAATACTGGCTCCTAACACAACCCAGGCCGCTGTGAATGGCACTAATACCAAACAAGGATATAAAGCGATGAAATTCTGTTGCTTGTCAATGCAGTTTGAAGTACAATAATGAAAGGCACTAACATTCCACTTTTTTCATGTTCTTTTAAATGTATGTGTGCAAAATACCTCTTGACAGCTGTACTTATTTTTTTTTATCCAGTAGCTGTTATCAAAATGCTGATGTGTGTATGTTCATGGTTTTAATTTATTTCATATTAGAATGTATAAGTGAGTGTTGCAAGGTTAACATGTACAAGTCATTAAAGATCAAGTTGAGCTCAAACCAACTGGGCAGCTGGTTTATGTTGCTCCTTTCTATTCCTCCCCTTTGAAGTATCTCACCCCCTTTATTCCACATCTCACTTTGATATTAGCATTGGAGTGCAAAAGGTCTCCATAATTAGATATTAAATCTACCTTTAAAAAAATCTCATTCATTCTCATTGTACAGTTTAATCAATTTTGAAAAAGCAGAGCAATTATCTTCTAAAGTTAAAAAAAAAAGTAATTGGTCAGTAATTTCTGCAAGACAAAACCCAGAGCTGCTCCATTAGCAATAAACTGGACACTAACTCAACTGGGTGTTATATTAGCTGATCTTTTACAACTATCATTTTATTTAAGTACCAACAGTATTATCTTTTTGGTATAAATATTTTCTATAAATGCTAATGATTTGGTGAAAGTCTTCATCATATTAGTCAACGCACAAAGTTAACATTACGTTGTGGTAATGAAAGCGGAGCATAACCACTGAATAATTTTCCTCCAACCCGGTAGGTGGTGCTCTGTCTGGAAAAGAACACCGGAAGTGCGGATGTTTTCCGCTGAAAGGACAGTCGTAAAGCCTGTTGCGTCGATGTGAAAATTGCTAATATTGCAGAGCATAGGTTTGACATTTCTCGAGGATTTTTATTTTAAAGTGTTTTATTCAGCTAGGTAACGTTATTGCCCAGGGAAAATGGGCCGTAGTAGGAGTCGCACTCCGCCAAGACGAGGTGAGAACCTACAAAGAAGCTACGAGCTTGCTAGCTAGATATCGTTAGCTGTACGTTACTAGCCACTTAGTGATTGTTAGCTGACAAAAGCCTGGACATTGTTGTTTATGGTTCATTTCATTAGTCTTGTATGAGGACGTCCAACCAAACACTAAGAAAAATCCAGCAGTTTATTATTGTTTTGCCTGCCCACAAGAAAGTGAACGAACTGTAAGATCTGAGGTTGCAACAAAATGAGTTACTTGGTGGATATCTTAAGTGCCTAATTTACCCGAATGGCTAACTGTTAAACCATCTGTAGAAGGTCTCTTTACAAGCTATTTACGAGTGCTGATGAGCAAGGCAACAAAAAAATGTCCAATTTTGAATGGTGTTTGGCATTAGATATTCCCATGGGCGATAACCCGGGGACTCATTGGGGTGTAATGTTACCCAGAATGTTCCAACCCCCAAGAATTTAACACACCATTAAGGTCAGGTGTTGATATGTTAATTTAAGTAATGCATTAATTTACCGATTAATTCTCTCACCATTTTGCTGCTCTGAGACGAGCACAACCGCAACACTCAGTGCGGTAGGCCTGCTAAGCTTGGCCTAGAAAACTGTCTCAAGATGGCGCTGTTTTTGAGTTGCAGCAATGCTATCGATGCAGCATACAGGATAGAAAACGACTGTGTATTGTCCTTGACTGAACTGCAAATGAATAATTGCTCTTCAAACAGTTGCAATGGTGTTATTATTTATCTTTTGAAAAGTACATTGTTTCATGGGGGTAAATACCGATTATTTCCACTTTTATTATTAATTGTTTAATGAATAATGTCTTGAAATTGATAATTTTACCAGCAGTAGCCAACGAAAAAGGTGTTAGAGAAACCAAGCAAATCTAAGCATTTGTGAGGCTGTGAGGTATTTGATAATGACAAACGATTACTCCACTGCCAAAATGATGAGTAATTGTTTCAGTGCTATATTGTTGGCATCCTTGTTTACCGACTTGTTTGCTTCTCCCAAGTAAAGTCACACACATTGTTTGAAAAACCGGTGGGCTCCTTCACATTCATATCAACCCTGCAGGGTTTCACCAAGAGTTTTGAAGCCAGATCCCCGATAATTTTGGACTGAATCTGCCACTGATTTGTGCCAGTATTTAAAATATTTTTCAACTTATTCATGCCACACCGTTCCCCAACAATAATAATGATAATACGAATATATATTTTCAAAAGGATATAGTCAGAGACACAGCATCAACAGCACGTTGCGTTTGGTAACATCGCAGGTTTATTTCAAGAAGTATAGACTGAATTTGCAGTGAAGTCGGGTTAGAGCTTATAACCATATCAGATGTTGTTAAGTTTTATTTACTTCACTCATTTATGTAACAAATCCTATGGAGAATATATTAAGTGATAAAGGAGACTTGCATAGTGAACTCCTATAGGAAGTATTGAACAATTATGGCATAATTGGTCAAAAGATAGCAAAAAAGTAAAAAACAAACTCCTAAATCATAAGAGTCGTGCAGATAAAAATGTTCTTGTGTATATTACGCTTCAGCTAACATGTCCCAATGACTTTTGCTCTGCAGAGAGGCGACGCTCTCGCTCGACTTCAAGGGAGCGCGAGCGAAGGCGCAGGGAGAGGGAACGCTCTCGTTCTCGCGATAGGGACCGAGACCGACGGAGGAGCCGCTCGCGATCGCCTCATAGGAGGCGTTCAAGGTGAGACAACAGCAGAAGTTTTACACTTTGTCTTTCACAGTGGACAGTATCGCTCTCTGTTTCCGCCTGTTTACCAAGTGATTGTTTGAAGTATTTTTTTTTCGGATCAATGACTGTTTATTTTAACTTTGGGCCTTTATTGAAAAACAGGTATTGGTCAGTCAGTGCTGCCTACGCACAGGCCGCCAGATGATATATATGATACAGTTTGATTACGTGTTTATTACAAACTGATCAGCACTACACTGGCTGTCTATGGGATTCCTTCAACCTAAATTCATTCTAGTGTAACATCTTAATCAGATTCCATACAAATATTGCCATCATTGTTGATTTCAGGTGAAAGTTTGAGTGTCCCATCAACTAAATGCTGTTTCTGAGGCTTTTCACCCTGCCAAGAATAAATTCCTAATTTGTACTTGTAATTTTCTGAAGTTGCTCATATGAACAAATTTAAAGACGCTATTGGCAGAATATATCAGGATCGGCTTACAATAACCCATATCACTCACTCCCTAATTCAGATGGTGTGAGGTCAGTTGTGACACTCTGGCACTCTTCCTCCTTTGTAGCCAACCACATTTTTCTAGAACAAACTACAACTAGAGTAAAAAGTATTTGTGAATGTAATTTGGTGCAGGGCTAACTAGTCTTGATAACCCGTCTTCCAGCCTTATCTGTGTCTTTCCTGCAGGTCGCCTCCTCGACGCCACCGCTCTTCCTCCCTGTCTCCTATGAGGCAAAAAGACAGACGTGACGATGAGCGGAAAGAGGCCAAGGATAAGACTGTGAAACCAATTCAGATTTCAGGTATTAGACAAATCTAATATGTCACATGCTGAAAACGCAAGATAAATAAGTTTGACTAAGTGATTTAACGTTTTCAATGTCAATTCCAATTTTGAGCACAACACCAAGTCTCTGCCAATATGCTTAGCCCTTGAAGGATTGAATCAACTTTCTGGAACCTCCTCTAATGAAGCTTCCAGATGGAAAGAAATCCTGCAAAATTGTGACAGCACATTTCACAGCATGATTTGATCTATGACTGTGTGCTTTTTTTTTTTATAACAGCGGAGGACATGCAAGGCAAAACAGAAGAGGAGATTGAGATGATGAAAATGATGGGATTTGGTTCTTTTGACAGCACCAAGGTGAGAACCCAAAGCTGTCCCACATCGCTCATCCAGCCACAAGGGGGCGTAGTTCATTCAGGTTCCTTGGATTCTGCAGCCAAATTAAGCAAGAACATTGAACTCAGTGGTGTTTTTGCTATGAGTTTATAAGAGGAGTCATCTCATGTGGATCAAAAGAATATACAGTTGCCATTTATTTATTCTGTACAGACCGAGACAGTAAGGTAATGTAGTTTGAAGGAGTTGCAAAGGGCCTGTACTTAAAAAGTACTGAATTCCCAGATTTGGATAAATATTGCGTACATAAGAATGGTAATAGTCTAGCTTTAATTAAAACGTTGTGTCAGTCATTTCAGCATTTAACTGTTTTTTTTCCCTATGGTGCACAGGTACAAAATTTGAAATTGTGTTTCAGTCATAAAGAAATCTGCTCTGCTCAACCCTCTTCAACAAAGTCATTTTTATGTGTGAGAGACAATAACTGTGTTTTCAAACAGGGGAAGAAAACTGATGGATCAGTCAATGCACATGCTGTCAATGTGTCCCAGAAGAGAAAATACAGGTGCGTGAAAATCTCGTCATGTAAAAAAAAATTAATAAATAAATGAATAAAAACGTGTTCTCAGTTGGATGGAGCTGGTTATGTGGACCATACCATAATCACAAGAATGCTGAATAGGCTATAGAGGCATTTCTCAGCGTGTCTCTAAATATCTAGTTTTATAACACTGTCATTTGTTTTCAGTTGCCTGTTATAAGCGTGTTGTTGGGTTGAAAATGCCAACTTTTTTGGTCCTCTCACAGTGAGCGCTCTCAGCATCAACCACAGTTATTGCAGCCAATCACCTCTGCAGGTGTTTCAATGCAGAGATCTGAGCTCTCCTATTGGTGCTTGATGATGTAATGTGCAAGTGTTGCAAGGGTAACAGTGATGTAATGTTTTTCTATATTTATTTATTTATTTGTTTATTGTCCCAGGCAATACATGAACAGAAAAGGTGGATTCAACAGACCTCTGGACTTCATCGCTTGAAAGCAGCAACATCCAAGATACCCAAGAAGTACACCTTTGATAGCTCTCCCTTTCCAGCTGTGGATAGTTTTGTTCCAGTGGTATTTGCTTGGTTATGTTTTTTTTACTGGTTTTGTGTGATGCAAATGGTCTATACATAACTTTTATAACTATTAACAGAAGTGTAAATATTAGTATTTGTGGTATGCCACAGCTGAGTATTGATAGGAGCAGCTACACTATGCATAGAACTATTTGTTATTGAGATGTGTTGTGATGTGTTTTCATTGAAATAAAAATGTTCTAAAATTGCATAATTTGAAACATTTTATTATTATTTACAGAAAAACTTTTGGTACTAGCACTAGTTGCAGTGTATGCCTAGGCCTGCAGTAAACAGTACTGCTGTACACTAACGTAAATTTTAACACAAGATACATCTGGCACTTTATTTGAATGAACATGCATCTGGTAAAATGCAATACAGGGTCAGCCAACACAAGCTTTCCAGCTGTGACTTATACTTTTCTCTGTTATGTGTGGGTGCATGTAAATATGGTTTGCTTTATTCTTTTTTTTCCCTTGGAAAAGCACCAACACTTGGTCTTATTCAATCTTGATAATCTTATGATTTAACTGATAGTTTTTATGTTTTGTAATGGTTTTCATACTAATGAAAACAATGGGCGTAGGCCTGTGCGGACATGCTTTCTCATTGGAAAAACAAGACACACCAATAGTAAGACATATGAGATTAGCCAATCACTGGTCTCGGAATGAGACAAACAGCGCCACGAAAACCAATGATTGCCATACACCAGGAAACAGCATGGCAGAGGGGTGTGTGTCTTATTAAAAACAGGGGTGTTGTCACGGCAGCTCGTGGCATATTTGGGCCAATCGGTACCAAGTTCATCGGTACGCAACCAATCACGGAGGGCCACTATGCAATGCGGAAACTGCGTCCATTGCGGTTCTGTATTGTACGCTATTGTGAGTGTCGATTGGAACCAAAATGGCCGAAATAGGCACCGAGTTGCAGTCATCGCCGACCCTTCCGGTTTGATCGACTGCGTCGACGCCCAATAGAATTTCAGTTTGTTATGTCCAGTAGCCAATCACATCTCAGCACAGATCAGCTTTGTGGCAAAGTACAGTAGCTAGCTGTCGTCTAGATCAACAAGCCACTATTTTGGAAGCAGTTTGAAAAACACTCACTGTGTTCCTCAGTTGATGTCAGTCGCTATCTGCTTTTCCGACGAGACGTATCACGCGTGATCAACGTTAAACCAGCACAAAACTAGCCAGCCAGATAGCTCCGAACCGATAAGGTTGGATGACATCGTCGGTGGAAGTTTAAGATAGCTAGCTCATTTTTTTCTGATCATTTCACTCCAGGCAAGTCTGCAAGAACTGAACTAACCATCGTTTAACTTACTTTAACTGGCTGATTATTTACGACATATGATCGACCTAGCAAGATCCCTCATCGTTAATTTGATAACTTCTCACTAGCCAACAAGCCAACGTCTATTTTTGCCAAACAGAACAATATCCGACTGTCGTTTTAAATATCCAGCAGACTTCCCTTTTTGTTTTTGTCAACAAGCTGTTTTTTTCGGAGGCTTGCCAAGAAAACATTAACGCTAGTTGGTTAACATAGCTTGCAGCTGAAGGGGTAACGCAACCTTAGCTGCTGGAGAAGTGTCAGTGTCAGCCTTGACCAGCCAGCTAAACCCTCACTGGAACCATTTTAACCAACGTTAGTGAATAAACTTGGCTGTTCAGCTTGTCGAACTGATTGATGCTGTATCACAGACTTCAACTTAAATACCCGATTTAATACATTGCAAGCTGATCAGACTCGTTGATGTTCCTCTCGCCTTCCAAGCATTAACTGACACAGAAAAAGCAAGCCATCTGAATACAAGGCGAGCCAGTTGTAGCAAGTGAGGCAGGTTGTGTACAGCCACGGAATCCCACCTCGGATTGTTATAATATCAGTGTTATTGTTGAAAATGGCGGCGATCGGAATGGTGCAGATGTTGATCGAAGCAGCCGAGTTCCTTGATCGCAGAGAAAGAGGTAAAGTATGATCGCATTGTTAGCTACAGTCCATTTTTATTAACGAAATATTACCATGGCACACTCCCCCGATCAGACTAGTTCATACACCTTCCATTTCAAATTAAGCTATTTTGAGTCTTGTTTCTGCCCTTTATTGTTGTTGTTTTTTGTTGTTGTTTTTTTTACATTAAACAACTGGGCCATGCATCAAAGCAAGTGTGGGTTTTGCACAACAATACAGCAGGACGCACTGCCCCCTAAAATATTTGTTATTCAAACACTTGTGGGATATGTTTGCACTTTTGATAATAAATGTGATGATAGAAATAAAGCGTGTCTGGCAGATGCAATCAGATGTGCAGAGAGACATTGTTTTCATGGAGGCTTGATCATGCAGGGCTAAGCGTGCCCCCTCCTTTTCTTCTGTTGTGGTTTGCTAGTGGGGTTTACTCCAGTTCAAGATGACATCATTGTCCAGGCTGGGGGGAAAAAATGTAAAAACATTTAGGATAAAATCCATCTATTGCATCAGTGCAAACCAACATATACACTGTTATTGAAAGCCAAAAATATTAAAGATTATGCATGGTGCATTTTGCAGCTCTTCTGTATCTTTGGTCTGCTTAATTTTCACCGTGGCCATATTGTTTTGCATTACCAGATTGGCGAATTGCTGTACATGTGACCGGTATGTTGTTTATGTGCTTGCAGAAGCTGAACACGGCTATGCCTCAATGTTACCCTTCACCAGCAGTAAAGAGAGGGACAGCCTGAAACGGAAAAGCAAAAGCAAGAAAAATACAAGTAGCAGGTAAAGATTTGTCAATTCTTTGTGCCCAGAAACTGTGGCTTTTCAGTGCTGCAGCGTTGCAATCAACACACCCCTACTTTGAGTGTGTCCCCATTGAAAGCAGGACTAATCCCTTGTCCCTGGAGTGGCAATTTGGTTTACAGGTCAAACATTTTGATTTGCTGCAAGTAGTGCTAGACACATATTTAATCAGATGTTTTTCCTTCATTGTAAAGTCTTCTCCATTTATTAATCCTGTGTTCAGGAGTGTAAATTTTGCTTGTGACTAGCAGTTTTCAAACCAGGATAGTATAACATTAACCTCACCAGCTGAAACTGATACGGAGGCAAATGGAAAGAGTTTGGAGGAACTGGTGCAGCAGTTTAGTGCCTAAAATCTTTAAGTCCACCCCTGGACGTGCCCCACCCAACTTGAGGGGCCGTAAAGCATCCAAAGCCTGACAGCCAGCCTGCCAACAACACCAGCATACTGAAGATTTACACGGTCCATCTGTGTATTTGTAGCGCATCGTAAACTGGCTATTCTCTCTTAATTACAAATGATCAGTTCCTGCTATTTCACAGTCTTCTTGCAGAGACAGCCATGTATGTAAAAGTGCTTACATGCCGATCATAACTGACAGGCTTAAAAAAATACAAAATATACATTGAGTTTGGTCTCTCAGATCAGAAAATTGGTCATTTGAGACCAGTGTGTATCCCCACTTTTCTCTCTCTGCTAATCCCTGCCTCCCTGTGCAAAGCTATGACTTAAATCTGTGTGTGCGTGTGTGTGTGTGTCTTTGTATGTGTTTGTTGGGCGAGGGCCACGCTTTGACTTCCTGTGGCGTTCTTCACACGGTGTGACTGACAGCAACAAACATCAGTCTGACTTGAAGCGAATGGCCACTTATCAAGGCAGACTGGGTCATTCAAGGTTGCTGCGAGAAGACATTTCAGTGAGGGACAGGCCCTGGCAGCTCCAGTCACCTGGACTGACTCAGCCACACATGCGTAACATTCAGACATACTGTACACGCGTCCACGACGGCATTGTTTCGACACCTGGCACTGAAGAGCTACCTAGCCAGCTGATTGCTGTCAGGTTCTTACTGCGTGTTTATGGCAGCATTGTGACTTTAGACCGGTGTATAAGCATGGGGTGATGCGAGGTCAGGTGCTTTCAAATGGAGGCCTGTGACCTGCCATAACCTCACCTTTCCGCAGATCTAAAGATATGAGACTGCCACACACAATTCCCAAATGTCCAGAGTATTCCGGACATTGTCCTCATATCTTGTTGCAGCACCTTTTGCACAATCCACACCTCAGTCTCAAACCTTAAAACTCCCTCTCCAATTTGTCACTCTTATCTGCATCTCCACCTATTTGTTTGGTGTAGATTTAATTAGAGATTTACCTGGATACATCATATTTTGTATATTATTGCACAGGCATACACCCAGAACTGCCCTTTAAAAGCAATTTGTTACCTGTTATTGAACTATTTGGATTTGCATGTTAGCTGGGATGAGGCGTTTTAGGCTTGACAGCGTGGATACTGTACAGTGACCAGTGTCCAAGATGGTAAAATTGTCCAGCTCCCCCAGGCCTTCATGAAAATATTCCATCCTTGAGATGACACATCATGTTGTGTTTTGCAAGAGTCTACCTGCCTTCTGCTCAGGACATGTCTTTACATGCCTAGCAAGCTTGTGTCTGTAGACGTGCCACGTGTAGCGAGGACAGTATGGGACTAGTTTGATGTGTTGGGCGGGCTACCAGCAGAAGCAGGTTCGTCCCTGTCTCCTGTCATGCAGACTTCTGTATATGTTGTTGATGCCATCACTCTGAACAGAATTTAGCCTGCACCATTCCCTGTTAGCACCATTAATTTTGTAAAAAATTACATGATTTTTCAAAGTGTTAGCTTGATGCTTTGTTTCTTTTTTCCGGTGCCACAACAGCCCCCGCACCCCCTGTCAGCCAGGACCTCTTTATCAGCTATCACACACTATTACTTGAGGGCACGCTTGTTATTAATGCTAACTCCATGAAGCCCAGCTGATTGGATATGGTGCTGTATAATGTTGGCCCTTGATCATTAACAAGCAGACCGGCACAATGACTGGGTGATTTGGCCCCTTTGGGGAGGGGTGGAATTTGGCCTGGAAGAGCCGATCATTAATGAAAAGGCATGATAGGGTTTTTTTGTTGCTGCTGAACCTTTGTAAAATGTAGGGCAGGCAGCCCCCATTTGAAGTCATTCGACCCAGTATGTACATCCAGAGCGAGAGCCAGCCCTCCAGTTCCTGTTGTTTCCCCATGGCGTGGATGTGCGAGTAGAGGGGGGAAGGGAGTCACTGTGTTTTCTGATGTGTGTGTGTGCGTGTGTGTATATGTCAGTAGTAGTGACTTCCCCCTCCCCCTCTTCTCTCCCTCCTCTCTCTCTCTCTCCCACCTCCTCCTCCCTCTCTGTCTTTCCTGTTCTGTTCTCACTCTTGGCAGGCAGTGGAGAGCACCAGCTCCTCCATTACATAGATGGAGAGAATCCTCCCCCACCCTACACACACACACACACACACTCTCACTCACACACGCATACACACACACACACACACATACACAGAGCATGTGCAGCTATGGTGGTGATCTTGCCATGCTTGCTGTGCAGGCAAATGCAGCCCTCCACTGCTCACCACCCAGTGTTGTTGTTCTGTCCATTGTGGTTGTCTTGGCTGAAGTGAGCCTTCAGATGAACATGGCAGTGATCTGCTGGGTTAATCCAGTCTCAGAGGCCAAGCTGAAGACTGAGCCAGAGATCTGGATGGGAAGATTTCTGTTGTTGTTGATTTGTTTTTAATTCTTTAAGCGTCTTTATTGTACACTGGAGGTGTAATGCTAATGAGAGCGAAACCTGTAATCAATAATCATTTTAATGCTGCGACCATTTTTGATTATTTCAGTGATGTTGAAATGAAACTGTTGCTGTAGAATGCTGCAGCTCCCTGTAGAATCCTCTCGTGAACTCCTGGGCGTTCCCCGCGTCCCATTTTGAGAATCTGACCAACACGGTGGATTTTGACGCCACTGAATTTCAGAATGTTTCAGAATATCACGCTGCAAAAAAAAAAACGCCACCCAGCAAAACCCTCAAATGCTGCGAAATCTCAGCTTCGTTCCACCAGCCACCCTGGCAGGTAACCAGCCAAACTCTCTATTCCAAACAAGCCTGCGAAAACAGTGAAAGTCGCTGCTGAATTTGGAATCTGCCGGCGACCTTGACCGGTAGACGAGGAAGTATTAATTTCCTTCCCTGCAGCATATTAAAGAGAGGAAATAGGCATTTCTTCATTTTGCAGTGATTCAGTGTAGTGGAGCAAAGATGGCGGCCTACAGCTTCCTATCTAGTCCCAGCGCTCAAGTGGTAGACAAAGCATGTGGAAATGCTCAGTAGCCAATAGTAGAATGACACAGTGCAGAACTCCGACACGTCAAGTGTAATCTCTTTACCCAAGCATTAGAGCAAGCAACACTCATTATTTAATATTTCTCAATATTATTCACAATGGAAATTCTCACCCAGTATTTCTCAGTATGGAAATAGTCAGTATCCTTGATGTGTAAATAGACTATTATCTAATATTACTCAGTACTGTGGTATAATAATTTGTATTTATTAACTATAATTAAGAATAATTAAGACTTATCCTCCAATATTACTCATTGTGGAAATACTGAGTGCTCTGTATTGCTCCATAGGATTACTGTAGGATTACCTTTTGCCCCGTTTGTTGGACTTGGTGTTCAGTTTCAGCCCATCCCTGACTGGCATACTGTAACCTATCACATGGGTGCAGTAGGTAGACTGGCACGTTGAGGGTGTCGGGGCCAGGACGGGGCGTGGAGGAGGGTGGGCGGGGTCCCGCAGCCTCACCACTCGCCTCAGTAACTGGGATCGTTTCCCCCGCTCGCACTGTTATGTCACCAGCGGCTGTCTGACCCGGCACAGGAATGCAGCCCTGGCTGGTGGGGCGAGAGAGAGAGACAGAGAGACAGTGCCCAGAGAGGCTGGCGGAGACAAGACGATACCCCCTGCTCCACATACACATACACACTGACACGCACTGGCATGTCCCCCATTGCAGTTACACCACACCACACAAGGGAAATGGGTTTCACCCGCAGCCCTGCCGCTTCCTCCACTAAGTCCTCTGTTAGAGGCGGAGGGTAAGATGTTTCAAAGGTTAGCACGGAGGTGAGGTTGTCAAATCTGGCAGCACCATGGTGGGGAATCAGGGCTAGCATGTGTGTGTGTGTGAGAGAGAGAAAGAGAGAGAGAGAAACAGAGAGTGAGAATCCTCTGAGGCTTTTTGGCCCAGGGGGTGATGACAGCCCTCGGCCCAGCAGAGCTGAAGGTGTAGGGGGGGTGTGCGTGTGGGGGGGTTCTATTCTGGGAGTCAGAGGGGTGGAGGTCGTCCCTGGTGGGGGATGGGGAGGTCAGGTGGAGGTGGAGGAGAGT
>OMLF01057840.1:2596-22634 GCA_900302615.1 Holocentrus rufus | reverse complement strand
TCCATGCATGTGCATGAAGTTTTGTGAGTGCAGCTTTAACCTGGGGACTAACTGAAAACATGATGCTTTTTTTCCCAGCAGGATTGTGCATGACTTGTACCATTGACTTTTCCCTGTTTTATTTATGCCAGTTCTTTTTACATCCATTTATTTACTGCCTGTTTAAAAAAATAAAGAGGTGAATGGAGGACACAGGGTGTAGTTTTTACTGTGTGATAAACTGACACATTTTGCTCCTGTGTGTGTGTGTGTGTGTGTGTGTGTGTGTGTGTGTGTGTGTGTGCACGCAGGTCTGCATCATATTCATCCTATATAATTTTGTCCTTTCCTCTTTTTCTCTTTCAGTCTCTCCAAGTCTCTCTTTCCCTCTCACTTTTATTTTTACTGTCACCATCTCTTTCTCCTTTTTCTTCCAGTCTTTATTTTTACTTACTTAAATTATTTTATTTTCTTCACTTTATTCCTTTCCTTTCAGTCGTTCTGTTTCTCTCCCTCTCTTCTTTTAATCTTTTATTCCTAATTTCTCTCTTCCTGTCACTCTCTCATATCTTCTTTCTCTTTCTCATTCTGTCTCTTTAACCACACATTTTTATTCTTTCTCTCACTCTCTCATTTCTGCTTTCACTTTTATTCAGTCTCTCTTCTTCTCTCCTTCAATCTGCTCCTCTCTCAATTCAGTTCGGTTCACTTTGTTGCACTGACATGAAAAGAGAAGGTCATGAATTGCCAAAGCATTCAGTGTGAAGTCACAAGTGTTTTTACAATGTTCTGTCCTTTTCATTTTTACTCCTACTCTCTCTCTCTCTCTCTCTCTCTCTCTCTCTCTCCAGGTCCGTTCCCGGTCTTGTGTCTGATGATCGGCTCGGTGGTCACCAGGCTGGTCCCGGATCAGGGTCCGGTGGCCAACATCACAGGGTTCGAGGGCCTGACAATAGACGAGCAGAGAGTGCTAGTGGCCTCTTCAGTCACCTTCCTCGCTGGTATCATGCAGGTAAAATCCCCTTTAAATGAGGATTCTGCTGCACTGACACGAAAGCAACAAGAGAATAAACAGTCCTGCACCTGGACTAGCCAGGTTCAAGGTCCATGTGACAGCAAGCAACCGCTCTGCTGAAGTGTCCTTGAGCAAGAAACTGAAGTCCAAATCCACACGAAAACCAACTTTTCCTTATCTAGATAACATAGATCACATGTCAATGCAAAAATGGGGTCTAAGAGTGCAGTTTTCATGTTGCGGAAATCAAGTTCTGATGTAGAACTGCCAGGTTGTGCTTGCCGGACCCCGTCCCTAACAATGTTAAATCCACTTTTTTATGTCTAAAAAACGTTAGTTGGCAAGTCAGTAAGTCAGTGAGTGACATGCAGGTTTCTTGGCCTTCCGTCTTAGCAGGGATCCGGCAAGTTGTAGTGTCTAATTTACATATGCATAACCATGATGGACATAAAGAGCCATTTTTCCAGCTGGCTGGCTTTAAATTCCTGTGAAGGGTGTAACTTGACTGTCATACTGTTGATTTCCTCACCCTTCCTCCACAATCGCTCGCAGGTATCACACAACATTGTGAAACATGTAGTGTAGTTTTTCTCTTGGCCAAGAAACAGCAGGAATATGTCACTATGAAATCTGACACGGTGACAGAAGAATCGTGTAATCTGATCCCGGCTCTCTGATTTGGGCAATTTGGGGACATAAAGTGTACTCTTTCCTGCATCACACTTTAACAAAACTTCTGCAGATCCTGACCTGTATTGCTCCAATTCAGGGATCAATACGGTATAACATCATCATCATGACTCTTGTGTTTCTTCCAGCTCGCCATGGGAATCTTCCAAGTGGGTTTTGTTGTCATGTACCTGTCCGACACCCTGGTGTCCGGCTTCACCACAGCGGCGGCCGTCCACATCCTGGTGTCCCAGCTCAAGTTTGTGTTGGGGTTGCAGGTCCCAGGCATCAGCGGACCGCTCAACATCATATATGTAAGTTTAAAGACATGATAAGCAGAAACCTTTTCATGTTTACTGATTTGGAATGAGACGGGAAAGCGGGTCGTTGAAGCAGAAAACCCAAGTTCGCGATGTTTATGAAATTCCCTTTTTCTTTGCAGACACTGGAGATTATCTTTGAAAAGATAACCTCCACCAACATCTGTGACCTGGTGATATCCATCGTGATCATGGTGGTGGTGTTCATCGTGAAGGAGATAAACGACAGATTCAAATCCAAGCTGCCTGTGCCCATCCCCATCGAGGTCATCATGGTGAGCCAGATTGTGCAACAGCGTCCTTACAAATTTTTTCCGTCAGCTGAGGCGCCGCAGGAATGTCCGTTGTGTAAACACATACAGTGATTACACTAATCTCTGTTGTGATTGTTTATGACTGTGTCAGACACAGGTGCTTTCACAACTATTATTAATCCTTTGATTTATGTGACTCATTTTATGACCCTGATAAAAGAACGCTATCAAATCAATTCAAGGAGAACCGCTCTGTAAACCAGGAGATGATTAACATTTCTTATACTGAAACTAATTCTATGAAATCAGACCTAATATCTAATAGTTAATCTAAATTAATTGTGATCATTTCTTCCCAGACTGTCATTGTATGTGGAATTTCATACGCATTCGACTTCAAGACGAGGTTTGGCGTTGATGTTGTTGGCAAGATTCCAAGGGGGTAAGATGTTTTCTACAACAGGTAGTATAGTATAGTATTGTATTATTATGTGCTATATTATGTATAGTATAATATAGTATAGTATTATGTATAGTATAATATATTTTATGTTATGTAAAACAGCAAAATCATCAAATAAAATATACCTTTTTTCCACTAAATAACCAAGACAATATATTTATTTTATTTTTACAATTACAGCATGTTTAATAACTTTTAAAAATAAAGGAAATAGTAATGAATGTGTTTACCATAAATGCTGTAATGAATGCAGTATTGTTTACACACTGTTTACACAATTATTATAGAATTATTATAGAATTTTGCTTTAAACACATCTCTATTTAAGATCATCAATAAAATCTAAGTAGTTAAAAAGCAAGTCTAATCATTTCAACAAATTTTTCCCTTTTGTAATATAATTAGATAAACATCAATGGAACTATATTAATTAAAAACCTTTTTCTTCACTAAAGAATGCATTTTGTTATTACAATGATATCATACTACTAACTATTAAAAATGTTCATGTTTCATGTGATTTTGACTGGAAACAATATACATTTTTAAATAAATTACTGGTAAATCTCTAATTTGCCATCACAGTGAAACTATTCAAATAAGATTTAACTTAACATTTGCAGATGCACCTTTAACAGAGTCTCGTCATCTTCAGGTACGAAGCTCCCATACCTCCCAACATGCACATTTTCCAGGAGACTGCGGTTGAAGCGTTTCCCATGGCCATCGTGGGTTTTGCTGTGGCTTTTTCTGTGGCAAAGGTTTATTCTGTCAAACATGATTACACCATCGACGGAAACCAGGTACTTCACCTCACTGTAACTTCCACAGAAATAGGTTAGTGTGACAAGTTAAATCAGGACTTTCATGACCCGGGTGATAAGATGTGTTCTCTCTTTAACCCGTCTGCAGGAGCTGATAGCCTTTGGGGTCAGCAACATCTTCGGAGCCTCTTTCAAGTCTTTCGTGGCGAGTACAGCTCTTTCCAGGAGCGCCGTGCAGGAGAGTACAGGAGGGAAGACTCAGGTGAGCCAGCATATCTGGCTTTTAGGAGTTCTTCTCACGTGTGGTCAAGGCTCAGACGCCTCTAACGAGTCCAGGTCAGATCCGATAACAGGTCCAACTCAAGACCAAGTCGAGATCAAAGAAGTTCAAGAAGTTCAAGTCAAGACCAGAGTGACTCAAGACCAAAACAGGCAGTAAACCGTGTACATTACCTTCAAAATGCAAAAATACTCACCTGTGGACTTTAATCTTCAACACCCAACCAATTAATCCATAGATAGGTGTTTTTTTTTTTTTTGCCAATTAATGCATAGAAGTTTAAAAATCATTCCATAACACTGGTTTCTACAGGTAAAATTCCTTAAAAATAAACAAAACATAAACACAATTACTCATTTTGGAAATATTTGATACGCAGAGAAAAAGTCAACATCAAATAAAGGTTGAAGTTCACAATGGACTCAAGCCTGAACTTGAATGTAAAGTAATACTTAATTTTAACTTATAATCAGAAAGCAGATGATCAACTCAGTTTCTACTTGCTGCACATGCAGACTATTTATTATTTTAGACTTTTTAGTTGTGCATTATAGTCACATGATAGCAACTTGAGTATCAGCATTGGACTGTCCAAAACAATATGGATTATACATTGCATTAAAGACAAAATCATGTATTGCAGCTCACAGATGTTTCTCACTGTGCAAACTGGGCCTTCAACTTTTTTCTTTGCTTCTATTTTGGTCTGTGATGCCCATGAGTTACACATCTTTAAGACATTTCGATCCAAGCCAGCGTTCAGTACAATTCAATTTAATTCTGTTAGGGTTATTAAAAGAGGTCCATATCTGATAAAAAACAGTATAAAACAATTCAAATTCTTCTTCATTGCTGTTTAAACTTTTCTCTTCTGTCCTTTTTCAGGTGGCTGGTCTGCTGTCGGCGATCATCGTGATGATCGTCACCTTGGCCATCGGATTCCTCCTGGAGCCGCTCCCGAAGGTAAACCTCAAAGTCTCGCAAGGCTTTAATCCAATCGACTGCTCTTCAGTTTGATGGCGATCTGACCTTTGACTCCTTGTGTTGACAGTCAGTGCTGGGCGCTGTGGTCATCGTGAACCTGAAGGGCATGCTGATGCAGTTCAGAGACATCTGGTACCTGTGGAGGAGGGACAAGCCGGACTGTGTAAGTTCTCAATGACTCAGGAACAAGGTTAAAATGCAGCGCAGTGCTAACATCTGGATAAACTGACAGGTTTAGAGGTTTAGTTTAGTACAGAGGTTTGCTTGTGACTGCAGCATTACTGGTTTAAATCCCAAGAGCAACTGGGACTTTCTGTCTGAGGAAGTCCCAAACACTCTCCCATCTCTCCGCTTCAAACTTCATCACCCTTGTGGCCAAAAGTAGAAGAGTTTGGATGTACAGCTCCCAAGGATCCATGTGTTTTGCATGTGTTTAACTGTGTAAATGTCGCTGTCCCAGGATAAATAATGGTTAAAAGGGTTTTGAGGAACCTATAACCTTTATTGACCTCTACAGGCGAATAGTAGGAATTACAACAACATTGATAAAACTTATGTCGTCCTACACACACAGCCCTCCAGCCCTATGGAGGCCTGAAACTGACACTGAACTGAAGTCTTATTTTCACAATAAAGATGAGTGAGTAAGCTAGCCAATTAGTGCAGAAATCCAAGAGGATAAGAGGATATATATCACCGTGCAAAATATGGCGATAATTTAACCGCTTTTTCTGACCTGAGACTCCTGAAAGCCTTTATTTTTTTTTTCCTGAAAAATCTTGTGACACTGCTCGCTCACTTGTAGCAAAGTCCTCCGTCATAGTTGCAGTCTTGAAATTCCAGGAGTTTTTGTTCCAAAGTGAAGGTCAGGAAATGGGTTTTGAAATGATTCAAGTTTTATGGTCACTTGGTGCTGTGAGGCTTATCTTACCTATGCTGCTTAAAATAGGAAATGAGTTTTTCTCCGTCTTTTCTCCGTTTTTCTCTCCGTCCTCCATGTCTTCGTATCCAGGTGGTGTGGGTAGGGACTTGTTTGGCGGCCATTTTACTGGGACTGGATCTTGGCCTGGCTGCAGGCCTCGGGGTGGAGCTGCTCACCGTCGTCCTCAGGGCTCAGTTGTTAGTATCACAGCTACCAACTCTTTCCAACAGTTTTTTTCCACTGGGATCTCCATATTTCAAGATTGGGACTTGTAACTAATTGTGATATAATCCATTTTTTAAATTTTTTTAATTCCAAAGATTGAAGCATTTCAAGCTGATCAATTCAACTAAAATTTTCACATCTTCGTCTTTCAGCCCTCGCTGCAGCGTCCTGGCTAATATCACAGGAACTGACATCTACAAAGACAGGAAGGACTATGTCAGTGTAAGTTGACTTCATTCTGCACACTAACAGTTGTCTCCATTATCCTCTCTTACTGCCTGAAGCTTTCACTTTGTTTTAATCCACTGGGTCCCAATATGGGGTCCAGGTACCAACAGGGGTCCTTAGGGAGGTTCCAGATGGTCCAGAGCAATATAAGAATTAGGTTGATTTCATCATTTATTTATTCATTAATGCCCTCAAAGTCAGCATATGGAAATAATCTGAGTGTTTGACCTTATTTTACCTTGTCAAATGAGGATTGGTGGTCTAAACTAACACCACTTGAGGGTCAAGGGTCGTGCCTCTGCTTTAAACACTATTTAACTGGTCAAAAATATGTATCTTACTTGACAAGACTTTAGCCATTTTTTACCAAGATTATGGGAGTAAATTGGATATAATCACAGTAGACAATGCCCTCTAGTGAATTTAACCATGCTCTGTTTGCAGATATTTGAGCCACAGGGAGTGAAGGTCTTCAGGATACCTTCACCAATCTTCTTTGCCAACATTGAGTTTTTCAGGACCAAGCTGGTGGAAGCTGTAAGTATCACAATGACTGCAGACTGCACTGTATTCATACTGTATTCATATTCACACTGTATTCATTCATTATTGAGGCCTTCAGTGTCTTTACAGAAAACTTAATTTCCAAAGCACTTACTGCACAGCTCAGTTTGTCTTGTCAACATTGGAAAACTGGTCAGTTATTGGAAAAATAAGAGTGGAAATGCCATTAAGAATAACTAAATAAACTTTTAAAGGTTGTGCCATAAACAGAAGACAATTGGAAAAGATAAGTTTACAAATCTGTCACACGCTCTGTCGCTTGACCCAGTTAAATTTAAAGGCATACAGACTGAGTTAGGAAAATCATGCATCTAGACGAGCAGCAGAGAAAGTGTTGAGAAGATAGATTCAACTGTTGCATGGAAGAAAATGAACTATCCTTTTCATTGTAGTCATATATGTTGGTATAACAGTCAAATGCAAGTACTCACCTTGGAATCCTAAGTGCACAGCCACATTAAACATAGAAAATTACTGAGAAATAGTTAAGAAATTAGATATACTAATTAAGTTCTCTGGTAATGAAATCACCTGCTGTGAATTAAAATTGTGACCAGAAACATTTGAATTCGTAAAAATTACAATAATTTACAACTTGCTATCATTCATCACGACATATATACATAGACAAATCTGATCTGTGACCAAATCCCATCTCATATGCACCCCAATGTCTCATCAGATTGGATTTAACCCACTGAGAATATTGAGAAAGAGAAATAAAGCCCTGAGGACGATCCGAAAACTTCTAAAGAAAGGAGACCTGCAGTGGACATCAGTGAGTATTGACTTTGTTCAGTGATAACCTCTGCACACACTGTCAACACGTTCATGTGGCCATAAAAGGCCCATTACCTCTATGTTTACACTGCCAGTGTAATCTCATGCCTCTTTTTGTTTGAAAACACTACAGGTTGGTCGGAAATGGGTTTCTGCACAAAAACGATTAGAATACATTCAGAGCTGTCAACTCTCACACGCTCTCATGCCACACAACAACATGCAATAAGCAAAGACTCAGTCAGTTCTGAGCTCCTGACACTGGAAGAAGTGAAAAATAAAATAGTGTCTTCGGCGTGTGGTGGTGACCCCGAGCAGGCCTCCCAAAAACTTGCCATACGAGCCCAACTTCCCTCAAATCTTACTCCAAGGTTTTCTGAAAAGTTGACAACCCTGTATATATTATAAAATAAAATCTATTTATTCTTAAACATAGATATTTTTATTATTAACAAAGACTAAATTATGAAAATGACTTGGCAAACTGTTAAGTCGAAATTTGTAGATTTTATGCTGGTTGCATACCAAGATTGCACAAAATTAATTCTTAGTGTGATAGAATAGGAGGTAATGCAAAACATGGGTCATGGAGCCAGAAACAAGCACATTTGGGCAGAATTTTCCTGGCCATTAACTTTGAGTTCCTAGTTCCACTTCTGTCATGCCAATTTTTAAATCCTCTATTGTTACTCCATAAACAATGACAACCTGTGCAGAGAGATATAACATTCAAAGTTATTTTGCTTGCTTGCAACATAGCTAGCTAGCAGGCACAATCAAAATGCTGTAGCCACTTAGCTAGTTAGCTTGCTAGAATAAAACATTTAAAGATTACTTTTTCCAGGCATATGATTAAGGATTATATATGGACAAATCTGAGATTAAAAAAATGTTCTACAAGAACAAATAATGCTATATTGTTAGAAAAGCAAAGCAGCTCACTGAATTAACCATATGTTAGTGTTAGCGATAATGCTAATGCTAAACCAAGGTGGTTTTGTTGTCCAAAGACATGGAGGTCAGGCGAACTGGAGACGCTAAATTACCCATGAGTATAAGTGAATGTCTCTCTATCAGTGTGAACTTCCACCCAATGTATGCTGAAATAAGAAAAAATTGGAAAAAAGGTATCATTATGCTAAAATATTGGCAAAAAGTAAGAGATTGTGGTCTTCCTATGGGGATCAGCACATTTTTGCATGGAGGTGTTGGCCTTCAAGATGAGTCAGAGGTCAAGACATAACACACCATGCGGCTTCATGAGGGCAAAATAAACCCAAAGCTCAAATGGTTTTGCTGTGTGCTCTGAGAAGAAATAAGCATGTGGAGAAAATGAATAAATGAATAAATAACACTCTGCCATCACAGAAAGGCTTCCTGAACGCCACGAATGGGCCCATTAAAGACTCGGAGGATGAGAGCAACAAGGAGGAGCTGGACCTGCCCACTGACTTCAAGGACCTTCCTGTCCGGATCAACTGGAACGCCGAGCTTCCCGCCAACATCTACGTTCCCACAGTGGATCTGCACAGCCTGATCCTGGACTTCGCTGCCGTCTCCTTCCTGGACATCTCTGCCCTGAAGGGACTCAAAACGGTCAGGCTTCATTTCACAGTGGCCATGGGATAGATGTTGTTTTACACATTTATTTCTAACCGTCTTCAATTCTGTGCAGGCGCTGAAAGAGCTGATTCGAGTTGAAATTGAGGTCTACATTGTTTCTTGTGATAGTAAGTATGAGACCGCTGAGTTACAAATATGGATTAGCTCCTCATTCAGTCATCATAACAACAAGAGTTTTATTCCAAAATGAGATTTCAAAAATACGATGAAAGTAAAGTAAAAACTTAAAGTAAAACTAAGTTCAATATTGTTGCTATCTTGAGCCCTGCATTTAAAAGAACAGGTATCACCTTAGAAACAATGAAATTTTACATAATAAGAAACTTAGTCTGATATGTCTTTTTTCCTAAAATTCCTCAAGATACTGAAAACCATTTTGTTTTTAGTTTTTCTGTCTAACACAGATGTACAGCCCAGAAATCCTCCTTTCTGCTGCATTATTTTGCATATGTACAATTAAATGTTAAATGCTGACTACGCCCAAATATTTATACAAGTACATTTATTTTATAGAGTTGATAGAGTTAACAGAGCACTGTTGGCTGAACAAGATTTGAAAATATTTATTTAAAATCTATAAAAAATAAAGTGACAATGACATTTACAATGGGTGTTCCAGGTAATGTTGTGAAAGATGTAATCAATCAAATTTTTTTCCCCGCCAAAATGGATGTATTACATTTCAGAATGAAACTCTTTGAGTAACTTTGTTTCTGTTGCCTGCAGCGTACATCCTGGAGAAACTGCACGGCTGTGGCTTCTTTGACGACGAGGTTCAGCCCTCCATGTTCTTCCTGACGATACACGACGCCATGCTGCACATCCTGGACAAACACCCGGAGTCCACAGAGCAGAAATCTGATTTTGAAAAGGTATCCAGTGCAAACCGTACACATAACACGCTACATACATATTTAAGTTGGTGAAATATAACACATGATATGAGGCTTTTATCCAAAGCACCTTGAATATGTAGGTTTTCATCCTCATGTTGTATCATGTTGTTTTGCAGGTCGTAACAACCGTCACAGTTCATTACCCCAACAGTGGAGGCGCTTTGAGGAGCAGAGACAGAAGTGTAAGTAACTTGTCCAATAATGCACCAATTTGTACTATGCTTTTGTTTATCAGTGAGCAATGGCCGCCTCCTATAACCTCATCTGCCTTTTACACAGTCAGTAGCCTAACAAATTAGGTTAAATTCCAAAGAGCATTATATCTATTGTGGGAAAAAAATCATGGCCTTCTTCATTCAATCCCTAAAATATGAATTGTAAAAGTGACATCATTTCGTTGGTGAATGATTTACATGAAGTTGAAAGCTACTAGCCATATAAAAAGTAGTACCACAGTACATTTTATTTTTTGTAAAAGTAATTTGGGCGTTTTGATTTGGACTGAAACTCTCCAACTCTTCTGTCTTCACCACAGGTACCAGATCCAGAAACCAGGTTCTAACTTCTGGACGTGAAGACGATGATCTCTTTCAGAAAAGACGCAGAGCAAAAACAAATACATGTATTACAGTTCAACCCCGTACAATATACTTACACAATGAATTACGAGATATTGTTGTTTGAAATTGTTAAGTATGAAAATCCAAGTTTATGCACATGGTATTTATTTTCAGAGATGAGACTGTAATGTAAAAAAAAAATTAAAATCATGGCATTGTTGCATTTTATACTGTACATAGTGAACTTGTAGAAAAAGATAGCTGGAATATATTTTACATGTTTTACGTGTTATATTTTCATGACAATTAAGATAAATGAGACTTTTTAGCGCATTGTTTTCAAAGTTTTGTTGTCAGTTTGGGAGAGAAACAATGTCAAAAACAATGAATGTGCACTGACTGAATAAAATATTATTTTATGACTCAAATGATGAATGACTTTTATCTTATGATCAAGAGCTCATGGAACCCTAATTGTAATTGCAAATTATAATATATTTGGTATACTTTAATGAAAAGATTCAAAGTTACAGTTTGAGAGAGCAACAAATGTCAAAAACAATGGTGGTGCACTGAAGCAAACTTAACAGCAAATTAGAAGCTGTATTAAAGAAGAAGTGTGACTCCTCAAATGTCAAAGAGTAATCTCTATTTGTTGATAAACTAGAAGAGAAGAGAAAAAAATGCATGAAAAATGTTAAGTGAAACCAATTCAATCCAAATGCTTTTATAGGAAAGTTTGCAGAAATCTTTCCACTCATAATCTTAGGTTGGATATACTATAAACGAACAATAAAATGGTGGAGAAATAAAAAACTTGGTGATTTCAAAGGGAGTGCCCGGCACAGTGGGCACATGTTTCTGGTTTGTGTTAATGATTGAACAGAGCAAAGACAAAACAGACACAGAGATGAGACTGATCACAGATCACCGATAAGATACAGAGAGACTCACAAGCATTGATTAGGAAATCAACGGGCAAAGGTTCCTTCAGGGATCTTCTCTCCAAACCTTTTGTTTCTTACACTTTGTAAGATTCCTGGAGCAGATCAGAGATGGCGACTTTGAGGAAGCAGTATGTGGTGGCTCGACCTGTGTACTCTGAGGACAGCTTCACTGAGGAGCATGAGCAGATCTGCAGGCTGCGCAAAACCCCGTGTGACCATGTCAAACAGTATGTAATGTAAGTGAGCCCCTTTTCTCCAGATGTCAGGGCTGTATAATCTAACCTCATCATTCATACCTTTTAATCAGTCACCTGCAAGCTGAGTTTTTCTTCTGTCAGCACATATTTGTGCACAGCTGATAGGGATGGGACGATTTATCAAAATTCATAACACAATACAAAAATCTGACAGTGCATATACTGGGGCATTTAGTCTAAAGTATCATTTTAAATGATCACATGAAGAGGTTGTATTTTAACAATTCGTTAATAGCTAACAAAGTGGTTCTCAAACTCGCTCGTGACCCCTTAAAACAAAGCCATCAACAGGAAGACAGCTCATTTTCAGGTTGTTTAATTTATTTACTTAAAAAGGAAGTCTCATATTATTAAAATTGCTCAGTATCTTACATCAAGAATGGAGAAAACATATGACCAAATAAACCTAATGATACTTTTGTATAGTGTTTTCCTATGTCATAATCATCTTGCAACCACCCCAGAATCATCGCTCGATCCCCCAGGGCATCCTGACCCTCAGTTTGAGAACCACTGGCTTAACAATTTTAGCATCATCCTATAAGTGATTGTGTTGTAAGATGATTTTTCATGGACGAACTCTACAGATAGGCCAATAACCAGATGATCAGGTCAAATCTAAAGTAATGATGAAAATATGTTTAGAGGATGTCTAAGGTGACCGAGAGCCAAGTTTAAGTTCAAATTCTTCAGAGGGCAAGTCCAACACATTTAAGTGCAAGACATATGCCAAGGTGAGTCATGGGTCATCAAAATTGAGTCCAGGATTTGCATAATGTTCTCAAAACAGGGTTCCCACTCTGTCACACGTAAAATTCCCAGATTTTTCCATGATTTTCAATGATGTTGAATTTTGGTGGCTTACAGTATATCACTTTAAATTTTTTTTTTCCTTGACCAAACAAGGTATTATTTAAGTGTATTCTGTATCATATCTCCATGACTTGTGAACTTGAAGTTCTCAAAAAAAAAAAAAAAATCTAAAACCTGCACAATTCAGTCGTCGGTTTGTAGAAACTTTTTGTCTGTTTAATACAGCTGTAATTCGAAACGTCTGAAGAACGCTGGTCTTTCCCTTTTGCCTATCATTGGCTGGATGAAGATTTACCAGGTGAAAGAGTGGCTGCTCAGTGACATCGTGTCTGGCCTCAGCACTGGACTGGTGGCCGTCATGCAGGGTAACTAACGGAGGAAAAGCCTCAGTCTATAAAAAACACACTGCATATCACTGAGTCACAACATATCAACAGTTAAACAGATATCAGTTTGCAGATGTTTTCTTTTCTTCAACTCCCAGTCAGGTTTTATGACCTCCTCTGATATAATGGATGTGATACAGTTTGACTGATTACATAGTTATGGTGTGGCTGATAAATAGCCTGTTACACTGCTTGTCAGCAGGATGGCCTTAACGTGGCTGTGTGTTGTTTGGCTCTGTGCTTCTGTCTCTCTCAGGACTGGCCTTCGCTCTGCTGGCCAGCCTGCCTCCCAGCTATGGGCTGTACACGGCTTTCTTCCCCATGATCACATACTTCTTCCTCGGCACCTCAAGACACATATCTATTGGTACGTAATGCTAATAGCACGATTGTGCAATAGTTTCCCCCTCTGTAAATAGAGTTTAGGGAAGCTGAATGTCATCAATCTGAATCCCTGGACCAGCTGGAAAATAAAATCTGAGAAACTGTGTAAGAACAACTTTAATTTCAAACAAACAATGTTTTGACAGAAATTTGTCTGGTTGAAATCTTGTTTGCATTGTAACCATTCTATGATTATAATGCTGAGCATAATGCTGTATGCAGCTGGCCAAATCTCTTAGTGGAAGTCGTCATTTTGCATAATTTTGTATGCTGCAGATTATCATCTCTGTTGTCATCATGGCCAGAGCAGATGAGCTCAGGTATGACATGGAGGAACTGTCTTTCCTCCCTGCAGGTGCCTTCCCCGTCCTGAGCCTGATGGTGGGAGACGTGGTGTTGCGGCTGGTGCCAGAAAAAGGCGAACCGATGAACATCACGGGCTTTGAGAATCTGACCCAGGACCAGCAGAGGGTCATCGTGGCTTCCTCTGTCACTTTCCTTATGGGAATATTCCAGGTAGAACTGACTCTGCATCTCCGCGACCTTCAATTACAAGAAGACCATCATCAGCAAAGAACAAGACATACAGAAAAGTATAAAAACTAAAAAATAATTAAATTAAAGTGGGATTTAAAAAAAAATAAAATTGGTGACATATTTGTTGTTAAGCACTCGTTGCTGTGGCGTTTCTGCTCTGCACTTCCCAGAGAACACCTGTCAATCAAACAATATGGGCGGGACTGCCATGGTGGCTGTCACCGCTCATGCTAATTACCCAGTTCTTCTTGTTCTGTTTATTCCAAACAAACCGTGAGCCGCAAATGCATCACTTCCTGTGTGAATTTTCCAGGAGAGACCTACCAGACAACAAGCAAGGGAAAATGGATATTTATTCATATATAAATAATGCAGAATACTAGAGAAGGTCTACTATCTTCTAAATCTATCTAAAGCAGAAGAATTTGAGTCACATCTCTCCCTCTCGTCTCCCAGCTCGCCATGGGAATCCTGCAGGTGGGTTTTGTCGTCGTCTACCTGTCCGACACTCTGGTGTCCGGCTTCACCACAGCAGCGGCTGTTCACATCCTGGTGTCCCAGATCAAGTTTGTGTTGGGGTTGGACATTGACAATTACGCTGGGCCACTTGCTATCATATACGTAAGTCTGAGTCATGACTGTGTTGTTGTTTTGTTTCTAAATAATTACTTTGAAGGAGCGACGGCAATCCACTCAGTGTTTGAATGTTTTTGTTCATTATTCAGACAGCAGGAACAAAACAAGGGAGACAGAGCGGAGTTTTAGTTATTACACAATATTTTAGAGGCAGGCATTTTTTGGATTCTCAGCTCTGTTTTTAAAATTTCAGCAAATTATGTAGAGAATTATGTATCGTGATACAATCGTATCGTCACCCATGTATTGTGATACGTATTGTGAGGTCCCTGCCAATACCCAGCCCTGGCGTTTAAAGCTCCTGTAGGTAACTTTACTTCACAGTTTTGACAAATCACTGTTGTACACGAAGAGTCCAAGCCAAATTAAATACACTGAGAAAAAAAGGTCTTCGTGCTGCTCCTTGAGCTGTAATCTCGTATCAAACAACCAATCAGTGAAGGAAGCGCCACTACTTCTGAACGAGTGTGCATGTGCGTAGGAAGCACCTGGAGAAGGTACTGAATCCAGGTCCTTAGCGGTTCTGATAATAAATCTGTGACTGAATCTCATATGGGTGTTGTTTGAACTGTTTGAGTTTAAATTTCCAACAAAGTTCCACTCACTCTACACAGTCACCTACAGCAGCTTTAAGTGCCGGTGTTAGCAAGCATCTATTCATGAATACAGCGAGTGTGAAAACTAATATCTGTGCTTCAGGAACCATGTGACAGTACATAGCGAAGACTGACTCCACAGTTTTCTCCCTGTGCTCAGAGCCTGAAGGAGATCTTCCTCGAGATCGGAGGCACCAACATCTGTGACCTGGTGATGTCCATCGTGATCATGCTGGTGGTTTTCATCGTGAAGGAGCTAAATGACAGATTCAAAGCCAAGCTGCCTGTGCCCATCCCCATAGAGGTTATCGTGGTGAGGGAAAATAACAGTTGCAGGATAAAGTAAACTCACCCAATATCACTTCACCAAACAAGAATCTGCTGTTAACGGCATTTTATTTATAAAACCGTGTGAGAAAAAGTGTTTTTCTCTTCATACAGACGGTCATAGCTTGTGGGATTTCCTATGGCGCCAACTTCGAGGACAGATATAATGTTGAAGTTGTTGGTGTTATGGTTAAAGGGTAAGTGTGAAGTTCTCCATTTGATTCAATAGATTGCTGCTACAGTCTCAGGGCACAGCGCAGTGTCTCCTGGTTCTGGATTTCCCCAGTCATTCTCCCGTAAGATTTCACAATCATCAGAATAGAAGAGTTTTAGGGTTTGAACAGATCCAGTTGTGGCCTTCGCAGTTGTGGTTCACAGCCAAAAAAAAGGACAAAATAGCAAAGGTACACCTGGCATATGCATATGCTGATTCATGATTTATGATCCATAAATTTCCTATGGTGAGTCGGTGTTCATAGTGAATTGCATTTTCACTACCAGAGTCTGACTGTTGCACTCTATTGCGTCAGGATCCTTAAAAAACAAAACATTTCTTTCAGGTATGAGGCTCCTATTGCACCAAATGTTGAAGTCTTCCAGCAGAGCGCAGTGCAGGCCTTTCCCATAGCCATAGTGGGTTTTGCTGTTGCCTTCTCTGTGGCGAAGGTCTACTCGATCAAACACAATTACACCATTGATGGGAACCAAGTGAGTCCCATTTGAGAATACTGTTCTTTTGCCCATTTGTCCTCTGTGGTTGGAGGTCTTCTACCGCTGTCTAGTCTCCTTGTATTTGTTTGATAGTGGAAAACCAGTTCATGGGTCACTGACACTCAGACGAGAATGACACTCTATAAAATTTTCAGTTAAGTTACAATACAAAATTGCTTTCATCTCAAAGAAGGAAGCTGTCTTTTATTTGAAAATTTAAGTCAAGAGAAGCAATAAGAGTCGTTGGCAGAGGGTGTGTTTCGCTCAGTGAAATGCTTTTCATTGTTTCATCGCAGGAGCTAATTGCTTTTGGGGTTAGCAACATCTTTGGTGCAAGCTTCAGGTCTTTTGCAGCCAGCACAGCTCTGTCCAGGACGGCGGTGCAGGAGAGCTCAGGAGGCAAAACACAGGTAAGACAAAAAAGGAAATATAATATGAAATATAAAAAGTTTCGTCCTATCGTAATATTGTCATTTCCCTATGCCGTATATTTTTCTTTTACAGCAATGTGTGAAAATTCTCACTGATATGCAAGAATGAAACATTAACTTTTTTTTTTACGACTGCAGATTGCAGGTCTGATCTCTGCCATGATTGCGATGGTTGTTACTCTGGCGCTCGGCTTCCTGCTGGAGCCTCTGCCAAGGGTGAGACTGACCTCTGTGCCGTGATGCCTGATGCCAATATGTGAACATGTGGTTACAGATTTGTGCCATGTCTTTCTTTACTTATATCCTGTAAATGTGAGGTCATGCAGACACAGTTTTGTGTGATATCTTTCTTGATGTATCTAGTTTACGTGGAGAATGGGCAAAGATTTATTGGTTTTCTGTTTTGTAGACTTGTATTTCTGTGATTTCTGTGTCACTGTCACATCACACTGATGTCAACAGGTCAGGTGACTGTACAGGGTTAACTATGTTCATATATCTTTATTTACTTTTATTATGGCATTTTGATATATTTTATTGGGTTTCATGTTTATTTGTTTATTGCTGTGACAGTTGAATTTTCTGTCATCTATCTATCTATCTATCTATCTATCTATCTATCTATCTATCTATCTATCACATTATTTCTCTCTGATATACATATTTAAAACTCGTTTTATTCCAGTCCGTCCTGGGTGCCCTGGTGGTTGTGAACCTGAAGGGCATGTTGATGCAGGTCAGAGAAGTCCCGTACCTGTGGTGGAGGGACAAACTAGACTGCGTAAGTGCTACTTGAATGTCTTCACTAATTTAGTTAAAAAAAAAAACAAACCTGCAAATTGGAACAAAATCTGTCACTTTTTATTTTGAAAACAAAGACATAGTGTAGTGTAGACTTAAGTTTTTTGTTGTTAACTTGCCTCAGTTTATTTCCTGCTTGACCTCCTCCCCCCTCCCTGTCCAGGTGGTGTGGGTGGCAACCTGTATATTAGCCATCCTGCTGGGTTTGGATCTGGGTCTGGCTGCAGGCCTCGGGGTGGAGCTGCTCACTGTCGTCTTCAGGACTCAGTTGTAATTACACAATTTATGATTTATGACAGCAGGTTGTTGACATGCATTTTGAAAAACCCGTTATAGAATTTAGACATTTGACTAAATTCAACTTAGCCACTGATTAGGTCATTGATATTTGCTTCAGTCTGTAAATTTTATTTCCATTAAGGGCATTTTTGGGGGAAAAATGTTCCAGCGATCACACTTGCTAATTAGCTAACGTTAGCAAACCACTTGAATGCACAGATTTTAGAAAAAATTGCAAAATACTACCCTTTGACCAGCACATGAAGGCATCATAAAGCATCTCAGACCTGCTGGGTTGGTAAATGTGCAGTTTACTGACTTAATGTAACAGGATTTCTGGGTCACTGATGTCAAGATTTTTTGAACAGTTGCTGCCATGTGGAACTGCTAACATGCAAATTTGCCTAGTTCAGCTTTAAAAACATATTGATTAGTTATGTTTTCGTTTAAAAATGTATCATGTATTAGTTGGGACCTCTTGGAGTAATAATGATGATCTATAAGCCGTTTGATGGACACTTTTACACTAAGTGCTGCACAGTACCATGAGGTATAGCATGCTCAATAACAGACTAACCCTGTGCCTATACGACCATGTTGAACACGATTTATTTTGCTCTAGTCCTCGCTGCTCTGTCTTGGCGAACATCCCTGGAACCGACCTGTACAGAGATCGTAAGGATTACGTGCATGTAAGTCAAGTTAGAAACATTAATTTACTGTTGTGAACATTATTGCATGTTGGGAGTGTTGTTGGTCTGCAACTTTTGTGTTTGTCAAGAGTTTTCTTCTGAGATTCTAAGGGTTGAATAAAATAAACATAAGAATTGAATGCACTGTCCCTAAGCAGCACTAGTGATTTGATTTTATTTTTAAATAAACCTCTGTTTTCAGATAATTGAACCAAAGGGAGTGAAGATCTTCAGGATGCCCTCGCCAATCTTCTTCGCAAATATCGAGTTCTTCAGGAACAAGCTTGCAGAGGCAGTAAGTTCATCACAGCTGCAGATTTCTAGCTTCATTTTCCTTTTGTGGCAGACGCCTTGAAAGAAAGGAGTCACAGAGAGAGGAGTCATAATGCCGATGGCTGTACGTTCCAGGTTGGATTCAACCCACTGAGAGTGCTGAGGAAGAGGAACAAGGCCCTCAGGAAAATAAGGAAACACTTAACGACGAGCGAACACATGACAAAGGTGAGTCCGTCAAACCACTGAACCTCTGATGCTTTCATGCAGGGAGCTGAGAAAAATCACTCAAAAATGCTCTGCCTTTATGCTTTTATTACTACTTTATTTATTATTACTACTGACATATATTTTTGACTTGTCTTTGTTTTTATCCTGTTTTACATTATTTTACTGCATATTACGCAATTTGCAGCTCCATGTTTTCCAAAGTTTTAGATAAATAAAGTTAATTGTCATTATTACAATAATAGCCTGATGGATCAAACAAAACGTAAAGTGACAAGTAAAGATCTTTTTGAAGGATAACATGTAAGTTAAGTCCTTGATTGACAAAATAACATTTATACAAACTAGATCCTCTTATTTAAATGTGGTGAATGATGAAAATGGATACATATTGTTTTGGAAATAAAGTCTTCATATCTTATTCATCTATTAAATTAAAGAAAAATGTATTTTATTGAATCAAATGTAAAGTAGGGCTTCTCGTGCTTTTCTATGGACCTTTAAAGAAGCAGCTGTGGAGCTTTTAAGGTTTTAGATTATCTTAAAGATCTTATCTTATTTCAAATACCAGCCTCCAGTGAACAGAAACGCCTTCACATTTCTCTTATTGCATTCAGCCAACATTTCCTGTGTTTGTCCATGGAGACATTTGTCACAGAGAATGGCGCAGACGGTCTGTTTCGCAAAATAACCGAGGAGTCAGAGGATGAGCGCAACCTGGAGGAGCTGGACCTGCCGACCAATTTCGAGGGCCTTCCTTTCCGGATCGACTGGAACGCCGAGCTTCCCGCCCACATCAGCGTTCCCAGAGTGGACCTGCACAGCCTGATCCTGGACTTCGCTGCCGTCTCCTTCCTGGACATCTCTGCTATAAAAGGACTCAAGACGGTGAGGGTCGCAGTGGATTTTATGAGGTCACAGTGTTTCCTCTGTATCCCGTTTGCAGTGGGGCGCCACCACAACAAGGACATTGCCAACACTGGAAGATAAAATGTGAAGTTAAAAAAACAATAAATAAATTAAATAATAATAGTAGTAATTAAAACAATAAGAGAATTAAAACTTGGACCCAAATAGCAAAACGTGAAATTATAGAAGAGAGAGGGAAGGACACCTGAGCTGAATCTTAGAGGTAGAGAAAAATGACTTCAGTGTTTCTGTCCTGCTCCCACCAAAAAAAAAAAAAAAAAAAAAAAAAAAAGAAAAAGTGAACG